>JBAMJV010007686.1:0-30000 GCA_037951105.1 Echinarachnius parma | reverse complement strand
CGAGCGAGCTTGTTCTATCCCACAATGCACCAATTTGTGACGTGCGACCCTCACTATGCGCCTATCTATGTTTTTACACTGCAGCGAATGTGTTCTTTTGATCGTTTAGTCCACGATGCGCCACTCAACCGTGCCTTTGAGCATTACTACATTGTTGAACCGTTTAAAAATACTTGCCTGCCCGAAATTGTAACACGTTTGGCTTTCATTGGAATTTGAATAGACACAAAGTCCTGTAAACGTGGTTATTGAATTTGCTGGCTCTGCATGACCGGCTATTATGAATGACACATGCAGTGATCACAATGCAGTGGCACCGGATTCAAGCCTATATACTCAAGAAATTGAGAAAAGTGAGGGTGCTACGTAAGGGTCTCATGATTGTGTGCAGTAAATTTAATTATTTCCTCAGAGTTAATGACATTAGACAAATCTCTTAGAAATCAACCAAAGAGAGTCAAATCCTGAAAATATTCAAGCACATCCCTAGATTTATTTCCAATATACTGTATTTTGTTTAAACTCGTCCGGAATTCTCCTTTAACAAAATCACCTACGGTAGCCTTAGATTTCTTTGTGGGTATAATGCAATGACACCAAATCACTGACTTAAGATAAAAGATGTGCATGTTACTATATTAACTAAATTACATCATGCTTGATTTAAAAAAACGCCTACTGTATATTAAACCAACCGTTAACAAAAAAGCTGGTTTTACATTTATAAACTAGATATGCTAGGACGGCTGTGAAGGCACGTCTTTGACCTACATCGGTGAATAAAACTGAGCTATATCTTTTTTATTCATTTATGAAGCCTATAATATAAATGTTTAACAAAATCACCTAGCCTTAGATTTCGTTGTGGGTATAATGCAATGACACCAAATCACTGACTTAAGATAAAAGATGTGCATGTTACTATATTAACTAAATTACATCATGCTTGATTTTTAAAACGCCTACTGTATAAACCAACCGTTAAACAAAAAAGCTGGTTTTACATTTTATAAACTAGATATGCTAGAACGGCTGTGAAGGCACGACCCCGTTGCTTTTACTTGAAAATGAGCACTACTTTTTTCTTAGTATGTCTCTTATTTATTACTGCATGTGTATTAAGGAAATGTATTAATACATCATAATGTTTTCAATTCAATTCATTTCGATTCAATATTGTAATTTTGTTAGTATAATACCGTTGCATTGTATTGTATACATGCCACTGCATATCAGCTTGCAGCTGCGAATGTGACTTTTTTGTTCGTTTAACAAATACCATTATTATAGTTTCCACGTCAGTAAAGTTTAGTAATGCAAATTATATTTTTTTCAAAGATGTTTTTTCATTAAGAGGCCTGGTCGACGGACTGCAATTTTGTTTCGAGGTCATCATGTTACATACAAAAGAAACAAACGCTGCACTCGAATTGATTTACTGCATAATTCAACAGTTCAAACTAATCTTGTGTCACATCCATTAGACATAACAGTTAAAGCACGTACTTGACCCAAATCCTAAAATAATCATGACTTTAACTCTACAGTTTGTGTAATAACTGGTTTGAGCAGTGGGTTAAATCCGAATCAAAAAGAAATATAACACAAGTTATGTTGGGCCAGAATTTCAAACTGTCTCTCTATAATAAAAACATATATATATATATATATATATATATATATATTATATAATATACTAATAACTTTGCAGTGACTTAAATTATTGTAGGAATCGACCAAACTAACTTGCAAATCTGTCATGCATTTCATGCTGTTTTCATTACTATTGGAGTATAAAAACAGATTTTTTTTCTTCAAGTTTCCTCTTCGTTGTCCAAATCCTCAAAATAAAATTTTAATTCTAGCGGTTCCCTTATACCTTGTTGTATTCGTATTAACAATAAAATCACGGGACAGGTTTCGGTTTTTCAAATTTCCCTTTCGTTACAAAGATATGTATGATTGAAGTATTCAGATAAGAAAAACTCCGGGCGAGTTTTTCTTCCGTGTACAAAGTGAGTGCAGTTAGTTACGGAATATCACTTTGCATTTTCGCTCATTACTTGGCCATACAATGTCCATTTGACTTGAAATTTTCACACAATACCCTGTGGACATATGATATAACAACAATATACATTGCATCAACCATTCATCACTTTTTGCACATGTCAACAAAGTTACTAGATCCCTTTAAGATATAAATTAATGTATGATTTTAATTAGAAAGATTATATAAACTATACTGTATGTAAATATACTGTATATGGCGGTGCAGTGAGCAGACAGGGGCGTCGATCCGTTTTTGATATTGGGGGGGCGAAATTTGAAAAATTTTCCCGAGTGACCACTGAGAGAGCTAAAAGCCCCACATTAGCATGCCCGGAAGTTTTATTATGCGCTCATTGAAAGTGTCTTGATGGCTCGAAGACCTGATTTGGGGGGCACCCACATTTGGGGACAATAATGGGGGTCCAGGGGGCGGAGCCCCCGGAAGCTTTTAGATTTCAGACATTTGCAACTCCTATCATGGGTGTAAAAATTGTACCTATACTCGTAACGTATTTTTAAAGGGCATAGCGAGGAAAGATTGAGCCTTGCATGAGATGGATCGACGTGATCCTGTATTACTATAGAGCCATCGATATAGTCTCGGGCATTGGGCTCCCATGAAACTAAGCAAGGGCGTTAACAACTTCTCAAAACTGGAGGGGAGACATTGCGAGGAAGCGAAGCGACCGAGCGGGGGAGGGTGTGGGAGGGGGTGTCCCCCTCCCACAGTAGGGAGCTTTTGTATTTTTGGGTGTGAAATTGTGCGATTTGGTGCACACCTGAGACAGAAATTTCACGTTATATGAAGTATATAAGTATGGAACCAAACATACATAATGACATAATAAAAGGGAGGGGGACAATCTTCACCACTTTCAAATGTGGGGGGACATGATAATATTCAAATATGATTTGCGTTCAGCGCATATGGACCGAATTGACTGAAAGATATATTTCAGATTATTTTATTTTCTGTGACGGGGGGCTATCTATATATAGATGAGGGTTTAATTAACTTCGTGTGAGGTGTGCGTTTGAGAAATTACACTGCCCGCAACACATGTGAGTTCCCGCAACCCAAATGAAACTTGCAATATGAGAAACTGTATGCGCGCGAAGCGCGCGGCAAAAAAGACATTTACAGTCCTTTTCAAACAAGAAAACGGCTATTTTGAAGATTAATTATTGATAAATGTGTCTATCCCCTCTTTGGCATTATATCACTTGATTTTTTCTTCCTCATTTTCGGAATTATTGGGGGGGCGAAATGATATGTTCGCCCCCCCCAATATTTTCATTGGGGGGGCGACCGCCCCCCCTGCCCCCCCAGGATCGACGCCCCTGTGAGCAGACAACACATCACAGTTTGATTAATTAATTAATTGGCCATACCCAGGTCGAAAAAAACAGTTGAAACCAGTTGAAACCAGTTGGAAATTCAACTGGTTTTTACTGGTTTTAACTGGCATCAAGCGGTAGCAGTTTACATTCCCGGTTCCCAGTAAAGATAAATGGATAGATGGAGCAGTCCAGTTAAAACCAATAGAAATGCCAGTTGAAACCAATTCAAAATACCAGTTGGAACCAACTACTTTAACTGGTCTTCTTACTGGTAAGCCTTACTGGATTCTTACTCGATTCCAATTGATTCCAGTTGATTCCAGTGTACCAATTTCCATATTGAAACCAGTTGGCCAACTGGTGGTATCAACTGGTACCAGTTGGCAACTAATTTTCAACTGTTTTTTCGACCTGGGTATGACATTCTCTTATCATGAAATGTCCATGCCCACATCACTCAGATAGATATTATATATAAATATACACTGTATCGTATTGATTTCATGCCTCGTAATCTTGCAACTGAATTGCCCCGTTCACTACGAGACTCTGAAATCTCCATAGACTTTGTACACAACCCACTCGGTTCCAGTAGTCAATAGGTTAAGCCCTCTGCAGACAGAGCCGACTCGACCCGATCCGACTGGTTTTCATTCGGATCGGCTCAGTTTGTAGTGCCTCGCGACACTATTTTGACAGTCGAGAGACTGTCGGATGCCAGTCGGGTCCGATTTAATGCCCGGCGCAGACAGAGCCGACTCGACTGGTTGTCATTCCGATCGGCTCTGTTTTCAGTGCCTCGCGACACACATTTTGCCAGTCGAGAGACAGTCGGATGCCAGTTGGGGCCGATTCAACACGATAAATCTGCTCCGACCGACCGGGCCCAACTCTAGCCTGATTAAAACCAGTCGGCTCTGTCTGCGCCGGGCTTAACACGATGAATCGGCTCCGACCGACCGGACCCAACTCTAGCCTGATTGAAACCAGTCGGATCGGGTCAAGTCGGCTCTGTCTGCAGAGGGCTTTACACAATTAAAATATATGCATTGTAAGAAATGTGTCACAGATTGTTCCTATTTTGTTATCCGCCCCCTCCCCCCTCCTCTCCGCCCCTCCCCCACTCCATTCGTCTGGAAGTATGGTCTGGATTGGCGTTGGTTACGCCATTGCAATATCATCATATTTTTCCTATCGACTAGTTTATACCCGTTGCCATGGGCAGCACAAAGCAATATTTCCCCTTCCGCCGGAATGAATTGATCATAGATGATCAATCTATTGTTATTGCACGGCGTGAAATCAATGAGCGTCAATGTCTCAAGAGGTGGATTGTAAAAAGGCGCTAAGTGAACTTTATTATACTTTGAGAAATTGCATTTTGATGTCTGCAGCGCTTAAAGTGTACATGCGCGCCTGTGGTAAATATATTGTGATTTATAGCCCTACATGTGGATAACTACGTTAATGGGACATTATTATACGTGTATATCTTTACGCTATTTATAGTTAGTGTAGTGGGTGTATTTTTTGATTTTTTTGATTTTTATTAAGATGACGTTGTCAGAAATATCCTTTAAAAATCACTAAGTAGTAAGTACATGTATATAGTAAAAAGTCCTTTCCCGCAGGCCGCAGACTCAATGGGAGTTTTCAAATTCAAATTTATTATGACTGTAATGTTGGTCCCAGAAAATAATTTATGTAAACAGTGATTAATATTCATATAAGCCGATTTTGCTTATTTTGCTTGCGTAAAACTTGTTATTGTACAAATGTTAATTATTGTTGTAGAAAATGGATTATACCGCTTTTTACCTGTCCGTTTGTCGGAAATGGTTGATCATACACATCAGCCAAGCGCTGGACCATCAAACAAATCAATACAAATTTAATTTTTCACAAGGGCGGGAACGGGACTCCAGACAGTATATTTTGAAATCCCCACAGACTTTGAACATAGCTAGGGAATAATTCTCTACAGCTGAATATGGGTTAACGTTATCCAGTCGTAATCTTCATTATTCTATCACTTATAGGATATGTTTTTTTTTAATCTAAAATATTCCTGCTAATGTATGTACGAGTTGTGAAACTCTTTTGTTTTATATGTTTGTATCTCCATGTATTGTTCTGATGTTTACTTTTTTTTACGGATATAAAGACAAACAGACAACAGGTATAAAAGGTTCGAAAATACAATGAAGGTAAATTGTAACAAACTAAACATAAAGACTCGTGTGCCCGACCCTTTTTTTTTTAAATCCTAATTTTCATTATTGCGCCTCAGAAAACAATATTTTATATGTTTATTTAGGTAACTTTCTTGTGAAAATAAGAGCTATTCATATACTTTAATGACTGACTGAGCACAGATTAAAGTTATCCATTATCCTTGTCAAATGCAACCAAAAGCACATGGAGCTTTATTCAATTGTATTTGTTTTCCTATATAAATCGAGTACTATAAATTATCATCTGTGTTTTGGGGCCTACACTGGTCAAAAGAGAAGGTGAGAGGGCGCGCATCTTGTTTACATTTGGAAATTCAGTGAGGATTTGTGAAGTGAGCGGTCAAATTGAAACACTATCTTAATTTTCTGCTGATTATATCTCTTCATTTGTATTATACCTGAGCAAATACATAGAGAGGTGAGTGTTCCGTGTGGTGAATCTTTTCTCGAGCCCGAAATTGCTTTCCACTTCTCAGAGTAGTGTGTAATAAGGGCCTAATTTTAAGGAGCAATCACAGGCCAGTCCCACATGCACTTAAATTTGTTTGTGAATTTTAATTTAGATAATTCTGACAACGAGTTGTGTGATATGTACATGTATATGTACTAACTATGCAGACCTAATCAGATAAAGTCAATATGTTTTGTTACTCAATATAATGTAAAATACATGGATCATTCATTAATCTTCCAAATTAAATGACTGTAGCTTTGTTTTAATTTAATTTTTGCAACAAAATAATCTGCATCTGGGCCCTTTTTTATTTATCATCATCATTATCATTGTCATCTGAACGGAAGGATAGGTGTGTGCCCTGTAGATCTGATGATGCTGAAGTGATGATGAAATGATGAGCATTGTCTCGACAAACATGAAGTCAATGGCCAGGACCATTTACAATACTTTGTAGATGTGGCCGGGCAGGACAAATGTTTATGTCAAGATTCAAGAAAGTACTGATAGACGACCGGGGCAGTGCAGGGCATAAATGATGTGACCATACATGCTTTCATGTGTAATATACTCTGCATATTGTAAATGACATACATATGATTTATATTTAACATTCATAAAATGTGAATGTGGATTTTCTAATTGTCTAGAATCTATTGTATTGGTGTAAATTAAAACAATTTGTTTTCAGTATGATCATGATGTGCTATCAACT
The DNA here is from genome assembly GCA_037951105.1 of Echinarachnius parma. Taxonomy (NCBI): domain Eukaryota; kingdom Metazoa; phylum Echinodermata; class Echinoidea; order Clypeasteroida; family Echinarachniidae; genus Echinarachnius; species Echinarachnius parma. The sequence continues at coordinate 23,204 of JBAMJV010007686.1, read as the reverse complement.
ATCAATTAAAGGGATAGTTGAGTTCTGGTAAGGAGAGTACAGTTTTAGTGAAACTGAATTTTAGTAACCAAAACCTGCATCATTACATTACAAAATAATAGTTATAACTAGAAAGGAACACAAAATTACAAATGACGTAGTAAAGATCATGTTATCATTCAAAAAGAGCCGTTAAAACGTAAGAGGGCGCTCTCTAAACACTCATCGGTTTCAACCATTTTGAATAAAATATTGTGCATGTGATGCTTTGTTGAAATAGTGATTAGATAGAGAAATAACCAACAACTATTTAAATACCTATTTTGTAACTTTTTTGAAAAGAGGAAGCATTTTTTTGAATTTTTTAACGGCTGGTTCAAAATTCTCTAATAAACCCGGGGCCCCGGGTTTATTACAAATTGTTATATTTATGGATATTTCAGCTGTTTCTGAACCGATTTTGATCAAACAAAGATGATTTTATTGTTTAAATATTATGCTCTTTCAAATTTTACACTCAGTTTTTCATTACCTCACAAACCAATTAAGTAGTCTAGCGCCCTCTCTACCAAAACTCAACTTTCCCTTTAATTGAACTCATAAAATGATTTTAAGATTATAAAATAAATAAAAGGAAACAATACATTATTCATTCAATGTCAAGAGCTTCTTCTTCTTCCATATAGTGACCACAATCAACTTGCTGATTATTGATATCTGTCACTTTAATTTGGTTGTGATGTGCAGCTAGAAGCTTGTACATGTACCACTGCAGTTTTTATCCATTTGATTTGATTTGATTTGTGCTTGTTTTTTTTTTTCTGTTCTCAGGAGACTCAAAATATAAACCTCAACAGAAGAGCCTTGGACCAAGGAAAGCAAACAGTTCTGTACTCGATACTCCAATGCCTGATTATTCCATCCCGTGATGATACCAGTGAAACTGACAAAGACATGATGATCTAAAGGTCTGAACAAGATCATTCATACGTCACATTGTTGCCCTTGCCCTTGGACGGACATGATTCAGTGATGGGCGACATTCAGAGGCAGGCAGAGATGGCGGGGTAAGTCTTAGACTGACAAATCTATTGTTTTCATGTCCTCTTTGACATTTAACTCTTTGAGCGCTTTGTCACAAACAGCGGCCCGCTTTGTTCAACTTAAGTCACAAACAGCGGCCCGCTTTGTTCAACTTAAGTCACAAACAGCGGCCCGCTTTGTTCAACTTAAGTCACAAACAGCGGCCCGCTTTGTTCGACTTAAGTCACAAACAGCGGCCCGCTTTGTTCAACTTAAGTCACAAACAGAGGCCCGCTTTGTTCGACTCTAGTCATAGACAACGATGCATGCGGCGCGCGCATACAATATACGATGCGTGGGGGGGGGGGGGGGGGGGGGACGCCTAAAATAATCTGCCGACGGGGGGATCTACTGCACAGCGCACAAAGTGTTAATTGCAGTAATGGCCGATGGTAAAATCAAGGAAAGAAGCCTGTGCTGAAGACAGTGTGTCCACCTAGACAGGTTTGACTGTAAATTAAAAATTACTGAACGCTGCAGGAACAAAAATTAACTAATTTTTCGGGGCTACCTTTAAAAAAAAGCACTCTTTAAAAAAAAAAATGTCCATTGAACCATGGGGGCTCTTTCATGATTTTCAGGGATTTTCTTTTAGACATTTTGGTGGCCAATTCGCCCTGTGCCGGCCTGTATTTTTTTCACTGGAACAATCTATTATAAATACTTGTCTCCTCCCCCAGTCTTTTCGACGGGTCCCTGTCGACCTGCCAGGCAGAGCTGCAGGAGTTGATGCGACAGATCGACATCATGGTCAACAACAAACGGCTGGAGTGGGAGGCTAGCATCAAGTCCACCGAGGCCAAGCTCAAAAAGAGGGAGGAAGAGATAACGACGACGAGGATGGCACTCGATGTGAAAACTGCAGAGGTAGGTATCTTAGATTTTAATCAATACTAACAGGGTTCACACATGGCCTGGAAAACCTGGAAAGTCATGTGGAATTTGACTTTTTAAAAAATTTTCCAGGCCTTGAAAGCCAGGGGAAATTGTAAAATTATCACATGGGTCATGGAAAGTCATGGAATTTCATATGTATTTTCTCTGCACTGAAATTAAAAAAAATCAAGATTTAAAAAAAAAAAAATCATAAAATTCAAAGAACCGTGGTGAGAAATCATGGAAAAGTCATGGAATTCTTTGTATAAAGGTCATGGAAAGTCATGGAATTTGACTTTAAAATAAATGTATGAACCCGGACTAAAGCTGAACTCAAATGTATAATCCTAGTTGAGAAATCTATCTATTCTAACTTCTAATGTGAAGCAATTTTCTTAGGTTGGTCTTCTTTCGTATTAGGCAGCAAAGCATCTACATGATGCGACATCACGCAAGTTTTGCAACCAGTGAATTGTATCAGGGATCACCCCGTTTCATAAAACACTTGCAATTGTTGTAAATGTCCAATTGTTGTAACTACCATGGCAACGGTTGAAATGCTCCATGCTGATTGGCTGTTGACCTGATAGTTACAATAATTGGACACTTACAACATTTGCAAGTGTTGTATGAAACTGGACACGGGTTGTTTGGCATTGGGGTTTGGGTTACCAAGTGAGTGAAAGGATGGGGCACTTGTGGATGATGTAGTTGGTAGTCAACCATGTTTAAATATTGCATTGCTAGAGAGGATAATTCTACTTTTGTTTTCCCCTTCTGCCTTATTATTAGGCCAACCGTTTGAGCCATGAGCTGACCGGAATGGAGCGGTCACAGAAAGAGCTGGTCTCACAGTACGAGGAGCAGGTTGAGCAGCTACGACAAGAGGTAAGTGACATTGAAAAGAGGCCAGTATGTTGAAGTTAGATGCAATGGTGGTGTGGCAAGATTGGTAGATCCCGAGTTCGAACGCAGCCCACTCCGTTTGTCCTTCAGCAAGACAATTAATCCACATTGCTGCTCTCTACCCAGAAGCATAAATGGGTACTTGGTCAGGTGTTAATTAGCCTTCAGCGCCTGTTGGGCAGCTGGGCTAGTATGCTCCCCAGGGAGTTGAGACAGTGCGCAAGATAATTGTGCGGGTTTGACCTGTACTTGATGAGCAAGGGTAATAATAATGTATTAAGCGCTATATAAATGTAATATATTATTATTATTATTATTATTATAAAATCTGAACTCTATATAATGTTTGTTATTCTTTGAGTGTATCAACTTGTCAAGCCACTATGGCCAGCATTCTACTAAATTCATCAGCTTAAGCTAGACAAAAAAAGAGACAAAAATTACCACTAACCAGTTAAACCAATTCACACATGTGGAATTCGACAATCACATTGATGGTTGTCATGCACAACCTCTGATTGTTTATTGTCATTAGACATCCATACAATGGGATGCTTAACATTCCAATGAAATGGTTTAACATGTCTCCAGTATTATAATGTCCTTTTAGTCGAAGAGCATAATATTACTGGTGACTTGTTTATAAATCATTTCATTTGAGTGTTAGTCTGAGGAGAAAACAGTAGGGTTTATCTCTGGAATTTAGAATTTATTCAGGAACTGTCCTTTTTAATTCAGTGACATCAGTTAGCAGGAATGTTCACTTCTGTTAAATCTGTGAAAGAATAAATACAGGTTAAAGGACAAAACCTTTCAAGTGCTGTATCAATATTCGATTGTTCATTTATTAATTAATAACATGTTCAATATATTCATATTAATGTTAAATATGCAATTAGTTTAAACTTTTGTCCCTTCCTTTTTTTGGTCAGTTGAATGACCTCCGAAAGCGCTACGAAAAGTTAGAGCGCCACCACGGCAAGCAGAACGACAGCGTGGAGAAAGTGAAGGGGGAGATGGAAGAAAAGCTGAGGAAAGCCAGGGTCGATCTACGGATGGCTGAGAATAAGATTGAGGTATGAACCTTGTCATAAAAAAATATCTCAATTTTAAAGAATAATGTTGAATGATTCAGCAAAAAATCCTGTAAATATATATTTTAAAATAAATTCTTCTGTAAATATTGTAAATACGCTGCAAATTATTTAAAAATTTGAAATCTTTATTTTTATAATTGTGAAAGAACTGGGCGCGCCTCAACTAGCAGGCTCTGGTATTGTTGTTGTTTTTTTCTTCTTCATTTTTTATGGTAAATAAAAATTAAAAAAAAAAAAAAAAAAAAATTTCATTTAATTTTATTTTACATCACTGTACAGGACCATGAGGCGCAGGCCCAGGAGTGGGACCAGCAGAAACGAGCCTACAAGCATCAAGTCGAGGGTCTGGAAGTACAGAGGAAGAAGATCGTAGAGAGATGCCATGACTTGCAGGTTTGTCTAGCAGCTGCTGTGTTATTTTTCCTCTTTTAAGTATTAAGAGATGGCAAAGATTTGAATTTTGCATGTTTTCCTGTGCCTAGATGCATGTTATCTTTATTTTTCTCTCTCTTTCTTTCTCTCAGGGTGGAATTCTCATCAAAAGGTTAAATTTAGCCCGGGTTAAATTTAACCCTCCACTTTATGGAGCGCCGCACAGCAAACAATGCGCACTTATTTCTAAATGCGCGCTTGTTGCTAGATATGCGCACTCATCCTTCATAAACGCAACACAAAACCTATGAATAGACCATTGCGCCTGACGCTTATTTTTACGCTAAACTGGCAGGAAGAAAGTATGAAAAAAGTGTGTAGAAACTTGAGTAAATTTAACCTTTTGATCAGAATTCCACCCTAAATGTCTCAAGTTATCTCATACTTTCTCCTGTTATTTTTAAATCAATGTGTTTTCAGGATATAAAGAAAAAGATCTATTTATGAAGGTGTCAACAACAACAAAAAAGCTTAGGGCAGATATTTAAAAATGGAATTGTAAACAAACAGAAAATTGTCAATAATGCAAATACCAATTGTATACATTTGTTGTCATTATATGACTGTTGTAATTTTTATTTATTTTCATGCAGTTAGAGGGAGCTGTTGCAAAAATTTGAAATAAAAATTCAAAACATTTGTTGTTAATTTTATTACTGGTATAATCATTACAGCAAGAGTGTGCGAGCCACAAGCAGAAGTCAGGAAAGATGCAGCAACTCTTGGATCAGAGCGACCTCGACTTCCGGACGCGGTTCGTCCACATCGAGGGCCAACTCCAGAGGGCGCAAGACACCCTTGACGGAAAGAACTCGGCCATCGAAAGACTGGAGGCGCTCCTCGAGGACGCTGCGCAGAGGAAGAGGGCAGCGGAGGAGGAGAATAGGAGTCTCCTGGAGGATCTGGGCAGGAAGGAGCATAGAATACATGTGAGTTCACCTTATCACGACAACAGTGGAGTAGCTATGGTGCATGTGGGTTGGGGGGGGGGGCATGTGCCACCATTATACTTGAACAACAGTAAAAAAAAAAAAAAAAAAAAAAAAAAACATATGAAAAATACAGAAATACAAAAGGTATGCCCCCAATTCAGTCAGACCACACTATGCAACTGCTTGACTATATAAAAAAATTAGCTAATCACTGGCATTTTGGCATACTGGTACTCTTCTATTTGTATATTTCCCATTGCGAATCATTAGGTATTGGAATGATTGACGTTTTGAGACCACTAATTTATGCTTTTACTGTCCACTCAAGGCTGCCACGTTTTTTTAAACATTCCACACTCAAATGATGTCACATCAGATTCAACAAAAGCAGGTTATAGAACCCGCTGATATAACAGTGCTTGGATGAAACAACATCATTTATGTAACATGCTTTTGTTGGTTCCACTGCAAGTGATTATTTTCATAACTAATCAAAGCCGATAGGAAATATAGGGCTAGAAGTGACAGGATATACAGTATGCTCTCAATAGTACTAGTTAGTAGGCCAATTCCAAGCACGAACAGTTTTTTTTTACATCGCTTAGATTTGTGATTGACATCTGCTGCACAATAATTTGCTTGCCATGTCGTTATCTATATTGTTGGGTTAGGGAATTTATGGGAACTGAAGTAATGTCAATGTAATTCTTGAATTGTTTTATTTGAATTTACATTTTGCTGATTTGTTTGTATTTCATGATTTATTGATGGACAATAAGCTTTTCAATTCAACTCTTTGTTAATAGACTTAATTGAATGGAATTAATATTGTTTCCTCCTAGACCATGGACAATGAAGTGAGCTCGCTGCAACAGGAGCTGGAAACTAAAGAGGGCGCCCTCCTAGTGGCGCAGAAAGAACTGAAGTCCGAGGTGGCCAGGTTCGAGAATGTCTTGGCATCGAGAGAGACCTCACTTCGGTAAGACATTGATTTTTCTTTTAAAATCGTGAGATCATTAAAGCGTCGGGTGAAATTGAGAGGGGCATTAAAGTGATCCATTAACTCAACCAAAATCACTTGGATTTTTCACCCTCCTCTTGTACCTAATCGTTTGGCTTATGAAATACTAGGGTTTTGATTTGTCAAATGCCTCCCTAATAACGGAGATATTTATGATTTGATTAAAAAAAGGATAAAAGGAAATAAATTGTATTGATGGTGTTTCACAGGAGTAACAAAGTCAGGAGTTTATGATTTGATTAAAAAAGATTAAAAGAAATTAATTGAATGATGGTGTTTTACAGGAGTAACGAAGTCGGGAGTTTATGATTTGATTTAAAAAGATTAAAGGAAATCAATTGTATTGATGGTGTTTTACAGGAGTAACGAAGTCGGGAGTTTATGACTTGATTAAAAAAGATTAAAGGAAATTAATTGAATGATGGTGTTTTACAGGAGTAACAAAGTCAGGAGTTTATAGTTTAATTAAAAAAGGACAAAAAAGGAAATCAATTTTATGATGATGTTTCACAGGAGTAACGAAGATGAGAGTCGGTTGAGGAGCATGCAAGCCAGCGAGGAGACGTCCAGACTCCGCACCCAGCTCCAGGACTCGCAGCGGCGGATCCAGGACCTGGTGGAGTCCGAGGCCAGACTCAAGATGGAGGTCAGCAGGCTGGAGAACAGGTCAGTTAAATTCATGCCTCCCCCCCTCCCCCCTCTGATTTCCTTTAATTGAAAGAGTTTAAGTTTAAAGGGATCTAGTAACTTTGTTAACGCTGTACAAAAATGAAGAAAGGTTGATAAAATGTTTATTTCCATAATTTAATATGTCCACTGAGTGATTTGTGAAAAATTCATGGTAAATGAATGTCAGAAAACCAGGTAATGAGCGAAGATGCATAGTGACATTTGCTAACTCACTGCACTGACTTTTTACACGATTTAAATTCTCCAGTGGAGAATGTGAAATCCAAGATATACATTCATCAATATCTTCTTAACCAGAGAGAGATTTGGAAAACTAAAACCTGTCCCATGCTTGTATTAGTAATGATGTATGTGATAACTGCGAGAGTTCTAAGTTAGTTGTATGGATTCTGACAATGTAACTAGATCCCTAAACCCTCCGTGTGCCAAATTAGATTACAAGAAGCCACTTGAGTATTGCAACGATTCAACAATGGTATTTTTCAACCGTAATAATAATACGTAATATTTATATTGCAATTAATAAACACTGAGGTTTCTAAGTGCAACTTAAAGGGATAGTTGAGTTCTGGTAAGGAGAGTACAGTTTTAGTGAAACTGAATTTTAGTAACCAAAACCTGCATCATTACATTACAAACTAATAGTTATAACTAGAAAGGAACACAAAATTACAAATGACGTAGTAAAGATCATGTTATCATTCAAAAAGAACCGTTAAAACGTAAGAGGGCGCTCTCTAAACACTCATCGGTTTCAACCATTTTGAATAAAATATTGTGCATGTGATGCTTTGTTGAAATAGTGATTAGATAGAGAAATAACCAACAACTATTTAAATACCTATTTTGTAACTTTTTTGAAAAGAGGAAGCATTTTTTTGAATTTTTAACGGCTGGTTCAAAATTCTCTAATAAACCCGGGGCCCCGGGTTTATTACAAATTGTTATATTTATGGATATTTCAGCCGTTTCTGAACCGATTTTGATCAAACAAAGATGATTTTATTGTTTAAATATTATGCTCTTTCAAATTTTACACTCAGTTTTTCATTACCTCACAAACCAATTAAGTAGTCTAGCGCCCTCTCTACCAAAACTCAACTTTCCCTTTAAATGGTAACTAATACACCTAATATGTATGCGCCTCAAAAAAAAAACCCACATAATAGTGAATAGAGGGTTAGAACAACTCTGATACTGTATCCACCTCGTGTCATTTCTTTGGTTGCAGGCTTGATGCGGTGCAAGGTGACAATGCTGCCCTCAATGTTGAGTTGACGGAGAAGATAGAGGAGATGAGGCAGCTTGATTACCAGGCCAGGCAACACCGCTCAGCCAATGAGAAACAACAAGTACATTTTATCTTTTTTCCAAGTTTTCTTCTTGCTCATAGAACCAAATTTTCACATATACAAGTATGTACAATGTATGTGACAGGCTCTGGGCCCCCGTTTCATAAAACTGTTCCAACTGTTGTAAGTGGCCAATTCTATGGCAACAGCCAATCAGCATGGACAATAGTTATTAATTGGACACATACAACAAAAGGAAAAGTTTTATGAAACAGTCTCAATTTGGCAAAAGTCAAAATTGTGATTTATTATACTAATTCGTTCGCCTGAAGAAGAATATGCCAGATAGCTCGCGGCTCCATTGATTTACATTTTTACTACACTTGCCTTTATAGTGGACAAGCAGTTTTCAGTAGTTGTTTACGTTTATACTAATTGAAATGTAAAGCTTTCATTTGATACAAAATCATGATAAATGATATTGTTCATTGAACAGAGATATGCCAATGGGTATTGTTTTGTTCAAAGATTTATACTCGAAGTCCTGTAAACATGGGCTCTCTGTACTTTGTGGAATGTGTATTATCATATTATACTTACTATTATAATTACAATATTATAATTACTGTATATTACTGTAAGTACCCAGAGTAGAGCGTTCCTGGGGAGATTGTTCCTTCTCATAAGTTGGCCCAAAACATTGGAATGATCTCCCCATTGAAATTTGCCAGTCACCTTCCTTAGATACCTTTAAAACTTTGTTGAAAACCTATTTTTGTTAACAATAGGTGTACTTCAATTTGTTTTTCTGGTTGTTTGTTTGTTTTCTTTTTTCAAAAGCGCCATGAGCGTCGAAAGATGAAACGTGCGCTATATAAGTATCCACTATTATTATTATTATTTATATGAGCGCATTCAGGACTTGTCCCAAAAATGCTCAGGTAACGGGTCGATTAAGAATGCAAGTTATGCCAATTTTAAACAGTCTTGAACTGGTTATATTGCATTGAAATAACTATGAAATGTTAAATATTCTTGACGTTTTTTCCCATATAATATATTTTCATTTGACAGAGCCAGGAAGGGATAGAGCAACGCTTGGAGATGGAGCTTTCCGGAATGCGCCGAGAGATCGAGACCCTGACTGAAGCGCTCGCCCAGCGCAATGCCATGGTCAACTCGCTCGGAGCACAGCTTAGCAATTCTGAACAATGCGTCAATGAAGAACGGAATCAAAGAGACAAGCTTAAAAGTGAACTACAGGTGTGTGAATGACTTTTATTCATGTTCTAAAATATCATAATAGTAGTGTTATTATCATTTAATGGATTTGTATTAAGTGCCAATGTCATAGGAGCACAGCTTAGTAATGCTGAACAATTTGTGGCCAAGGAACGTGAACAAAAAGACAAGCTTATGAGTGAAATAAAGGTAGGTGAATTTATAACCGATTGTGTTCTATTGTGAGATGTCATAATCGGGTTAATCATGTCATTAAATATTGTGAGACCAAATGTCACTTTATTTTAACAAACAGTGCTTTGATATCACACTTTGTTTAAATGACTTTGACATTTGTTTTTGTCTTTAGTATAAAACTATTCGATTTGGGGTCTAACATTCATTCTCCATGGACAAAAGACCAAGTATTTTGTGGACCAGTCTTGATCTATATAAATTAACTTTTGTTCCACCCTAATCATTTGGCTAGGCAGGGTACATTTTCTGAATGTGTTTATTTTCTGCCTTGTAAAATTGGAAATTACTGAGAAAGCTTGATTGAATTTTTTTATTTGACACCGTTAAAAGTTTAAGTTAAAGTCCTTCCCGTGCCAATTTTGGCACATAAGGCGGCACCTATCTCTGATTCATTAGCCCTGGGCCACACGTCTACTAAATGTAGCGAAAGCTACAGAAGGGGGCCAGTCCTCTGGTAACTTGTGTGATTAACTTTCCCTTCTCCATTCTATAAATGCCGAGCGCCTGGCTAGAAGGCAGAAGGTACCATTTTTAAAGTCTTTGGTATGACCCGGTCTGGGTTCGAACCCGGGACCTCCAGTGCATGAGGCGGACACTATAACCGCTAAGCCACCATGCTCGGCCTGTATTTGACACTGCAATGGATATTTAATTTGAATGTTGTTTCTGTTGTGGACAGATCGCCAACGCAGAGCTAGATGCACTGAGAGTGGAGAACCGCTCGCTACGATCTCAACCCGCTCCTATTCAATCAACAGGCAACATGGACACCAGGACTGCTTCCGATCAGGCCGTCCACTTGCAAGAAGTAAGATCATTATTAGTAAAATGATTAGTATAAAATAAAACATTTATACATTTTTTGTATAAAGTAAAGTAGAATGGATTTGTAATTTGTGGGGTTGTTGGGAAGTAGGAATTATATAATTTTTAGGGCATATGTTGCAATTTGAATTTGAATGTTCAACTAAAGTAAGATAGGTAAATAAAATATTTGTCAATATTGGAGTACATTATAATCATCCGATGATATATGCCATGAGTTATCAAATGATGGCATAAATGCACTACAGTGAGTACAGTCACACTTCATGGTATTCAGCATCAACTTAAATTTGGTGCAAGTAGAACAAACTCGTAGTGCAAATGAGAGTTTTCTTCAGTTTAATTTTGCCTTATTTTTTTATTATTCACTTTAAGTTTTTAATACATTAACTTGAAGTTTCAAATGTGCATTTACGCTTTCTACAACTCCATTGTGTTATTATCACAGGTTAACATCAATTCTCTGCAGTCACAACTCCAAGCCATTCAGCAGCAACTGAAACTAGCGCAAGGGGGGCCAGGAACTAGTCCTAGGACTATCCCTGGCCGAGGAACAAATCAGACATCTGGTCCGAGAACTGTTCAGAGTCTAGGCAGTACAAGGACTAGTCTTGAACATGCACCAAATGGGAGTGTTCCAAGTGCAGCTGAATTAACTCAACGTGGTCCGTATTATGGTCCGGGAACTAGTCCAACTCCAGATCCAAGAACTGTTGAGAGACTAGGTCCAAGAAGTATTCACAGTCCAGGCAGGTCTAGGACTAGCTTTGAGGAGCGGACAAGGAATGGAGGGATGCACGGCAGTCCAGGGAGACCTAGACCTGGTCTAGCGGGAAGACCAGGATCTGTATCGCATGAGAGCAGTCCTGTTAAACCAAGACTTGCAGAAGAAAGGTGTGTTATAGTATGATTATTTATATTATTTCAAGTACCATCAATTCACTCAATGAGAGAATTTTAAGGACAATCACAAAACTTTTATATTACCTTGGCCAATGTCTTTGGAACAACTTTATTTTTCTCTGCTGAATCTTATGATCTAAAAAAATTGATGTAATTTCTTATTATATTTTACTATGATGGCCACAATTTTAATGATGTTTAGTATTGTCTTGTAGTTTGATATATTCAGCCCACGATTTCTTGTATCTTGCATTTAGACCAATGAAATAATTGAATTAAAATTAATACAAACGCATCATCATGAGAATAAGATAATTATAAGGATGGAGAAATATATCTACATGTATTTTTTTACTGCCTCTTTCATTTTGCAGCGGTGTCCTGATCCCTACACATGCTGCAAGTCCAGCCAGGAATGCTCCAGTGAGAGTGGACCAGTGGAAACAGAGTAAGCTATAATGATCTATTCTTTTTAAGTACTTCTTAGCAAGCATTTTAATATTGAACAAAGATTGCTAGTAAATCTGTTTTGTTTGTGTAGCACTTAAATGTTATTACTAACGTACAGTGGTAAACAAAATATTTTTCATGGTACATTATTGAGTTTTTTATACTTTTCATCATTATCATTTACCACATGATGACCATCATCATCATGGTCATCATCACCACCACTGCCAGTCCACCACCAACCACCACCACATCATCACCACATCATCATCATCATCATCATCATCATCATCATCATCATCATCATCATCATCATCATCATCATCATCATCATCATCACCAACTACCACCACCACATCTCCAACACCATCACCATCACAACCACCACCACTACCACCACAACCACCACAACCACTACCACCACCACCACCATTATCATCATATTCATAATTGTATTGTAATCATGATCAGTATCAACATCACCATTATAATGAATACAATATTTTGTTTTATTTGTTTTAGGTCCAGCATATGATTCTGAGGGCCTCCACTCCATCGAGACGGGGTCCATTGAGTCGGGCTCCTACGACTCGCCCCTCCCTTCCCCACCGGCCTTCCAAAGTCTTCTGGGGGACAGGGATGATGATGGGGAGGGATCATCTTTGGACATCACTGGATTATCAGAACTGGGGCTTGGATCTGATCAGTTCATGCTAAATGTGAGTAGAGAAACAAGCTATTTTTTCTCACCAACCTCAACTTTTCAATATCTTCCTGACCTGCTTATCATATCCTTCGAGGCCCTCCCAACCAGGCCTTCATCTCTGGACATCACAGGATTATCAGAACTAGAATGAGAGTCTGACCAGTAAGTACAGTAACAAACCAGTTGTCTGTATCCTTGACTCAACCCCCCCCCCCCCCCCTGTAGAGACATTTTAATAGAGTTGGGTCCTTATTACTCGCCCCTCCCCTCCCCACCGGCCTTCCAAAGCCTTCTGGGGGACTGGGATGATGAGAGGGAGGGGTCATCGTTGGACATCACTGGGTTATCCGAACTGGGGCTGGGTTCTGATCAAATTTCTCTCAATGTAAGTACGGTATTAAGTAATTTCCTCTATCCTCCACTTTTTAATTTGCCATCGTAGTCTCCTTAGAGGCAGGTTCCATAGAAGCTCCTATGACTTGCCCCTCTTCCTCCCCCACCAGCCTTCATCTCACCCCCTCCCCCTTTCCTCCGGCTTTACACAGCTTCCTTTAGAGACAGGTTTATTTGGGTCAGGTTCCTACGAATCGCCCCTCCCCTCCCCCTCCCCACCGGCCTTCCAAAGCCTTCTGGGGGACAGGGATGATGATGACAGAGAAGGATCATCTTTGGACATCACTGGGTTATCTGAACCGGGGCTAGGAACCATTCAGATCATGCTATAAACTGTAAGTGCAGTATAAACCATTTGTCTCTATGATCCTTGACTCACCCCCTCCCCCTTTCCTCCAGTTTTACACAGTCTTCTTTTAATAGAGACATGTTTAAACTGTTAAACTGACAAACACTTTGGCTAAGTAAGCAACATAAAGTTTTCTTAGTCACTAACTATGGTTATCTAAGTTTACAAGCATGTATTACAAAAAAAGTGTATTACAAAAATCTGTTGTTGCATACCGGTACTTACATGGAGTTCTATAATCGAAAATATAATTAATTTTGAATATAGCTATTAAAAGCTATTACAGTTTTTATGAATATGGACCATGGCATCCTGATCACCAGACCAAGATCCCCTGATACATAGGGCTTCAAAGTTCTGGGGGGTGTTTCACAAAGATCCTAAGTTGGACTTAACAAGTATGGAAAGCCATTTGTAGCATTGGAATAAAATGTATTCAAGAGCAAAATAACAATAATTTTAGACTTTTCATACATGTTGCATCAAGAACATAAAAGCTCCTTGATAATAGAAAAATATTAGCCATTTGAAACAACATTTTATGCCTTTTAAAAGGACTTTTACGTTTGTTTTCAAAGAAACTAATGGCTTTCCATACTTTTTAAGTCCAACTTAGAGATAAGTTCAACTTAGGATCTTTGTGAAACACCCCCTGGTTTTTATCACCAAATAGCAGAGGAGACAACTTACTTTCATACATTTTGTATATTTGTAAAAAATTGTTTTATCTCATCTTTTTTAATTTTACAGCGCCCGCCATCACGAGAATCGGTCGGGACGCGCTTTCTGAGGGAGGATCGGCAACATCAAGCAGAGTTGGAAAGAATCCTCAATGCACACATCCAAGATCTCGAAATGAAGACGACCAACACCTTGGCAAAACACTCACAGAGGCTGCAATGGGACACGTGATATTGAACACAGTAGAGACGTTGACTTTTGAAAACTGTATATTGGCAGAGTTAGGGGGGGGGGGACATGGGAATTATTGGGGGAACACTCCTTATGTATTTCGTGATTTTGTCACAGATTTTTGTCTTCATGTGTTTTGTTTTTGTAAAATAATTGGGGGGCACAGCCCCCCTCCCTCGATCTATGGAGTGGATTATTTGTAAAATAATTGGGGGCACAGCCCCCCCCCCCTCCCTGTAGCTACGCCACTAGCATAAATAGTTGTTGAGACCAGAGTACGTGTATGTTTCGTTTTTTTTCTTTCTTGCCATTTCAACAAAATGTCTTCTATGTAGAATGAGTTTAATGAAGGAAATTCACTGCAAATAAAAGAAAGAACAACAAATTCTATACTATGTCAGTATCAAATAAAAACAATTTCACAAATATCAATAAATATCAAGTTTTCTTTGGTATAACATGACTGCATACAATGTTGTACACACCTCCAAAGCTACATTCCTGAATAGTCTTCCATGTCAAAAACATATTTCTTCCATTATTTGATAACATGTGAATTAAGAATAGATTGGACAGTGGAACCTCTTTATAAAGAGTTATGATTCTCGAAACTCTTTTTTTTTACAAGGTCATTTTGCTGTATACATTTAAAAAGATATACGATAATTGTTACATAGTATTTGTCATGGTTACAAGGACCTCGTTATAAAGAGCTTCCATTGTACAGTCAAACCTGTCTTAGCGGCCACCTGTCTACAGCAGCCAACCTGCCTATAGAGTATAGTGGCCACCAAAAGTGACCCCTAGCAGGGAAAAACCATGTTATGGAACCTGTCTGTAGAGATCACCTGCCTACAGTGGCCACTTTTCTTGTTTCCCTTGGGTGGTCACTATACACAGGTTTGACTGTAGTTGCATTTCAGAATGAGCCACTGGCAAAATGGCATTCAATTATCAAATCAACTTTCCAACAAATAATGCAGAATTATTTTGATGATACAAAGTTTATTTTTCTGTTTGTTGTAAAAATATTTGTTTATACCATACAATATTTATTGAAATTTACGTAAATAAAATGGTTTCTATTGAATATTATAATTTACTCTGTTTCCCCGTGTGTTTAATTATGAACATTATATTATAGTCAAATAAGTAATTGTTTTCTGTGCATACCATTTTTAAAAGAGTGAGGTGGACAAAATCTGAACTCCCATATCATCATGTGTATTTTCGCAATTATTATTTTGTTTTAATCACTTGAAATCTAGTACCAATTGAAGTCGCATATGTATTTCTTCATATCAAACTAGAAACGGGACAACTGTGTTATAATTGAGCAACATCGTAAATACATGTAATTTGCATTACGTTTCACTAAGTTAGCCGTGATCTCCACCACGGTGGAAATCAACTCAACCATTTTAATAGCTTTCGTCAACATTCCATGCCCTGTTAACTGCCCCCCGAGACCTAGTGGTATTATAGAGATAATCTCCTCCGGTTACACGCAGTAAACCGATAAGAACGGTGTAAACGGTGATAAAATTCTACTAGAGGCACGAATCTCTCAACCTCTCCTCAGGCCTGAGAAGCGGTTATTTTCTAACTTGGGTGAAACGTAATGGTATATATTATATGCATTAGTGTGATTCTGTGAATGAATTTGTGTGTGTCTGTGTATTCTTGTTAAGTTCTAAAGCAAGGACGGATCAAAGAAAAAAATCCTTGAACAATGGACCAGGGGGGTGTTTCACAAAGATCCCAAGTCGAACTTAACACTAAGTTGGACTTCACAATTATGGAAAGCCTTTCGTAGCTTCTGAACTAGACGTAGCCAAGAGCCCAAAAATGCAAATATTTGAACTTTCCACACAATTTCACATCAATAACTTGAAGTCTCTTTGATAAAAGGAAATATTAATGATTTGTATCAAAATTGTATGCCTGTTTAAAAACTTGTTCAACAATTTAATCAAGAAACTAATGGCTTTCCATACTTTTTAAGTCCAACTTAGCGTTAAGTTTGACTTGGGATCTTTGTGAAACACCCCCTGAGAAGGTGGTATATGTGACCGGCTCAGTATAGCAAAACCCTGCTCTTGTTGGTACATGTAATTCATGTTTTGAAGAAATGGGCATTTTAAGTTCACACACTGTATGTTAAAGACTAATGTTAGTAGAATTGAAACAATCGTATCGTTGCCAAATATTGTCTGATGTTTCAGAAGAAGGCATCAAATGAAAGCTTGTGATGAGGCTTTTCTCATGGCTTGAAAATCTAAATTAAGATTTTTACAGACAAATGCAGGGTTTTGCTATATCCGGTCACATATTAGTCCTTCAATATCAAACAATGAGTTTCTGCTTCATTTCATCAGGCGTTCACAGACAAGTAAACAATAAAGGCAAAATAAATGAATCATTTTAAATGTCAATTTTAATAGCATAAAATCAGCTATATCTTTTTTTTGTAATTATTAAATACATACATACTACATGTAATAGAGTTAATGTTGCAAATAGTACTTTACTTTTACAAAGACATAATATATCCACATACAACAATATTTGTGAGCTCTGAATGAACTCAGAAAATAGTGATACAAGCAGCCTCTTAATATATAAGTACAAGATCGTTGAACAAAGTAATTTATAATTTCATCGTTCTTACGATTTTCCAGTCTTGACCTTAGGCTTAGCGCTCCAAAGTGATAGTTCTCATATTCATGAAATTTCATTGTTAACTCTTAAAGTGCCAGGATTTTAATGCTCTATGGCATTTGTGTGTATTGTAACTAGCAAAAATGCGAGCTTGGCACTCAAGGAGTTAACAAGCACCTTGGAGCTGTGAAATAACCTCACTACATATTATTAGGTTCCTCGTTATAAAGAGGTTCCACTGCATTTTTTTGTATTGAGTCACTAATTCTGGGGGAAAATATTTTCTGATTTAGTTTCAGTAATTAAGTTCTTGACTTGAGTACATTTTTTAAAATCATGATATGCATGAGTGTTTCTGGGGGTGTAATATGAAAACGATTTTAAGTTAACATGTATTTTATCTACGTCATATCTACGTCACTAAGATATATTTTAGCAAATCGCTATTCCTTAAGTACAGGTTCAGAATACCGATTTGGCAAAAAATATTTTAGTGACGTAGATAAAATACATTTTTAGCTTAAAATCGTTTTCAAAATACACCCCCTGGTGTATTGGTTGTAATTTTTCTCTATGTGGTTCATCAATGACTGTCTCTGATAACTCCATCATAAGTTTTCTGACTAATTTATTAGCCCCAGATATGTTTCATAGCATCATGAGTTTCCAGATTTTAGTTCTTCTAAAAAGCTATTACTTCTCTCTTTGAAGTTCACAAATGACCGTCTCTGTTAACTCTTTCACAAGTTTCTTTTTTCTGTTTTTACTAAATTCTTAGCCCCAGAAATATTTCATAGCATCACAAGTTAGTTCTTCCAAAAGCTTTTCAGTTCCTCCAATGCTGTCCTGTCACTGAAAACTCAAGGAAAGTTATCTCCGCAGGTTATTTCATATTTTGGCTATTAGCTCCAAAATATTAATTTATCTCACTAAAAACGCTGAGTGACTCAAGGTCTAATTATTCTATTTATAACAAAAGATCTTTCTTCAAGAGTTTCCAGATCTTAGTTCTTCCAAATAAAGCTCTTTCTTACCTTACTTCAGTTACTCAATATTAGAAACTCCAGCAAATGGTTACTTAAATTGAGTTTTCTTTTCAAGTTTTCTGAATTATTTCTTTGCTCCAGAATGCTTCATGTCATCATGGGTTTCCTGACACGAGTTCTTCCAAAAGCTCCTTTTTTCTCTCTAACTTCATCAGTTCCTCAATATTTGTCACGTTAACTCCAGAAAATGATGCACCTATTGTGCGTATCCTTTCTGGACTTGCTGACTTAGTTCTTTACTCCAGAAAAGTTTCCAGATTTTAGATCTAAAAACTATTTCTTTTCTCGATCCAGTTCATCATAACTCCAGAAAATGTTCACCTATTGTGAGTTCCAGATATTTTGCTCCACAAAAGTTTCATAGCATCACATATTTCCATATTTTCAGTTCCTCAATGTCTGTCAACATTAAATGAGTTTTCTGACTTAGAAAGTTTAAATATCATCATGAGTTTCCAGATTTGAGTTCCTCCAAAAGCTGTTTCTTCTCTCGTTCCAGTTCGTCTATGAGCTGTGTGTTTCTCTCCAACCGATTTTCTAGCGTCTGTAGAAGTGGTCCTGTTAGCCTCTCCAATTGATGGCACACTGACTTGGTGTAAACTAGCAGAGAACGCACATACAAAATATAAAACAAGTGGTAAATATTTGATCATGTTCATAACAAGTACAGATAATATAAATGGAAATAAAGAACATGCATGCAAGTTTCAGGTTCAATGTCTTAAAAAAACACACAATCATATAAATATGTTATATTTTGATTATTAACACATGTGCCAGCTCAGTAAATATAAATGGAAATAGAAAAGAAAGGCCATGAAACTGTCATTTTATATATTTTAAGAAAGACAACTTCATGGATAGCTATTTAATTTACTAATTAAGATCACAACTTTTGAATGATTCTTCAAAAAAATGTAACCATTGATTTATCCATGTCTAAACATCAATATTTTACTGAGTAATTTGGAAGGTACTGCATGGAACATGCAATGAAATGTTGCTCATTTAATATAGCAAAGTACAATGCATTTAAAAAGACTTTGCTACAATGGCTGTTGGTAAAAACAGAGCTGAGCCTCACATACATATCAACATATTATAATGGTATGCAAAACTATATACTATGTTCATTAAAAGGAGAATGCATAGATGATAAATATACGATTGTCTCAGAACCGGGATCTAGTAACATTGTCCAAATCCACAAATCTTACTTCGAACTCTAGTGGTTCTCTCATACTTTGTTGTATTTGTACTACCAACAGAAGTATGGAACAGGTTTCTGTTTTTAGAATTTCCCTTTCGTTCAAAAGATATTTTAACAAATTAAGTGTTCAGAATTTTAACTACATAACCAAACAGGAAGTTATCACTGTACAAAGTCAGTGCAATGAGTTTGTAAATATCTCTTTGCATTTTTGCTCATTACTAGGACTCATAACATCAATTTCAAGTGAAATTTTCACACAGTACCTAGTAGACATATCAGATCACAAACATACACATTTTGTCAACCATTCATTACTATTTTGCACATGTCAACAAAGTTCTAGAATCTAGATCCCTTTATAGATCAAAATTTACAAAACTAGTCAAACGTCTTACCTGCGCCATTGTGTATTGCGGTCAACAGATGACCCTGCGTCTTTTCACACGCCTTGGAATACGCCTCACCTTCCTCCATGTTCAGTATCCGTGGCAACTCGGCAAGCGCGTCCAGACACGCCTGGCCAAACAACGGCTGCGGAATGATGTGAAGTGGGATCTCCAACCTTTCATACCTGAGACAAAATATATTAATTTGAGAATACTATGAATTTAAAATAAAAAGATTTGGTTTCAGGGCGGTACATGCGGTGCGGAGGAACAATACAAATATACAATACAAAATCTTTAATAATACCTTCATATCTTAATCACTTTTGCCAAAAAGTTTGTATTACATGAATAAATGTACCTAAGACAACTGATATTTCCCCTACAAAATTAAGTTTTGCAGTTTGTCTTGCAACAATTCAATTTCCCAAGTACTTTGAGTTAAAAAAACGGTTCAACTTACTGGGGTGCCTCTCCCTCTGGGCTCTGATTGGTGGACTGGAAGCATGTGAGCTGGATCAGTCCCTGGTGCGTGCTACTGTCGTCATTGAAACAGGAGAAGATCAGCCCAACGAAACACTCATCAAGCAGTTGGTATGCTGCTTGCGTCTGGACATCTGGAGTTATAAAAACATGAAGTACTCTGATTTTAGATGACATCATTTTTGTCTTGAAAATAGCACTGGATCAATGGCCCCTTTTGAAAAACAGCTTGTAGCTGACAAGGGCAATCCATAGCATGGTTGGAGAATAAGTAAATTAGATAAATCAATACAAATAGCCAGTACAAATTCATGTTGGGCCGGTATAATTGGGCTAAAATCAAATATGAGTGGGCCGATTTGGTAACCAGACTTTTAAACTTACCCTGACAAAATGAGAAAATCATGTATGCTTTGATGTAAAGCCTTATTCATGTAGATTTGGTAAATAAAGGGACTCATAAGGATAAGACTTTGAAAATTTACAAATTAAAGGAACTACAGCGTCTAGATGGCCTAATTTTCACAATTCGGCTCTCTATATGTAATTTTTCCTGAAGAAAAAGAATTTGGCAGTCATTTCTCATGAAATCAATCAATTTGGGGGCAATTGGTAAATATCTAATTGTCCTGGGAACGCCCCTTTTAAATTGCCAAAATGTGACGTCATCTAAAGAACGGACTAATGAACTAAATTCTGTAGATGACGCGTCATGACGTAAGCCAATGAATTGTCAATCACATGTCAATCACGCTGCCGATTCCGGACCCTAAATGTGGGTGGGGCGTAAACTGGCTGTTAAATGAGATTTGGCATCAGAAAATTAGTCTTAAATCACTACTGTGTTTATTTTCATGGATTTTTTTTCGGCAGACCTATTTTACAAGTCATCAACTATGGAATAAGTGCCAAAGTGCGTTGTATTCTTTAGGTCCTTTAAGTAAAATTTTGGGGCTAGTAAATTGTTCCGGGCCATCCATTATTAGTGATACCAAATAGAAGTGGTTACATTACTGCTGTTGTTGAGTCTGCTGCTATGTCAGTGGCTATGTTACCTGCTTTTTTTTGGGGGGGGGGGCATGCTCAGATAATGTTCCACATGGTACAGTTTGAAAATATGGCATCCTCTAGTGGTCAGTCAGATAATAGTGGTCTCAAAACACTGATTATTTCCATTACATTGGTGATACCCAAGAGAAAATATACGACTAGAATTGTCAGGAATTATAAATACACTTATTATGATCAGTAAACAAAAATGCCAGAATGTCACTTCCCTTTAAGAACAATCTTAGAAATATTTATGTTGTGCAATGACTTACCAACATGAGAGGGCCACACAGTGATGTGGGGATGTGAATGATACCATCCCACGACACGCAGCGGAAGCTTCATCTCCCTGGCAAGCCTGTGATTTCCAATGGTCAAGGATTCCAAATTTTCAAGGAACATGATCATGTTTTTTCTATTTTAGATCAATCTCTATCTATTATTATTTAGAGATTTGAAAACATACATGTATGGTATTGAGTTAAATTCACTTCTTGGGATACATTTATAGAATCAATAAAAACAAGCAAACATCAAGAACATCATTATAATTGTACCACACTGACTACTTCAAATTTATCTTTTAAAAAGTATTATGAATACGTGGACGTGGTGTGGCGAGATTGGTAGAGCGCGTGCCTTCCAATCGTGAGGTCCCGAGTTCGAACCCAAAGTATGCCCATCGCGATTTTCCTTCAGCAAGAAAATCATCCACATTTGCTGCTCTCGACCCAGGTGTATAAATGGGTACCCGGAAGGATGGAAAGGAGTTACTTAGCATTGTGTGCACCTACGAGGTTACCTAGCTGGAATGCTACCCAGGGAGTGGACAATGTGCACTTTGTGTGCTGGATTGAGTGCAGTATGTATCAGATGACCGGGGTAATAATAGTGATGCGCCGCGAGTGTCGAAAGACGGAACGTGCGCTATATAAGTAGCCACCATTATTATTATTACTTATATATTTTCTTGAAGAGATTTGCACCTTGGGAATAACATTTCCTCTTGGAATTCAACAGAATTGATAGTTGCCCCATCAGGCAACCAAACAAGGCCATTTATGACATTTTACTTGCCCGACATCAATTTTAACTTGCCCCAGGCAATAGGGTAAGTGCTAGTGTCGAGCACTGTATACATGTTCATTCACCTTTAAGAGGCTTTTTGGCAATGTATGCTAGATATTATCAATAGTATTATCTATCGGTAGATTGAATTGAAATAAAGGATATCTCCGCCTCGGACGCAGCAAAGGAGAGTTGCTCAGGCGAGATTTCCACTCGGGTCTTTCCTCTTATCAGAGCGACGCAGCATGATGACGGAAACAATGTGGACTATTTTGTTGGTATCAATCTGGATTTTAAAAAAGATTGTGAACAAATAATAAATTAAAACAATACAGCAAAGTAGACTCTTAAATTACAATCTGTCAACAGATTTCTGGTTTCCATTAACTTCCCATCATCATGTAACTTTTCTACTCATCATCATGAAGTTCAGGGGGGCGCTGTATAGCGCTGCTGTGGTCTTCACGAGAACACGCCATGCAACTCTTTCTTCTGCTAAGCATGTTGCACCATTCATTCCCTCTCCAGACACTCCTCTTTACCAGTCCAAGATGTTGTGAGGACGACCTCTGCCACGTTTTCCTTCAATTGCACCTTGTTTTTCAACCCCTTCAGGTCTCCTAACGATGTGCCAAAGTACTTCAGTTTTATCTCCATAATTCCCCTTCTGATAGTCAAGTCTGTACCAGTCATGTTCAGAATCCACACATTTGTCTTTCTTTCCTTCCACGATACCTGCAAAAGCGGCATTCTCTTCAAAGACGGGCCCACAACTTGGAATGGAAGTAGTGCAACTGACTAAAAGAACCCATGCGAGCTATGTAATTTGTATAGCGCATTGGTTCATTTAGTCATGCATGCAAAGTTGTGGGCAGCGCACATCTTCAAAGAGAATGTCGCAAAAGCCTTCTGAAGTACCACATCTCATCTCTATAACTTAAGACTTAAGTCATCACTCATAATATGATAAGC
>JBAMJV010007685.1:50000-111556 GCA_037951105.1 Echinarachnius parma | reverse complement strand
ATCAGAATTCATCAGAACTGATCAAATTTCCAGCCGTTAACTGGAGAACCAGAAAATCTTGACATCAGTGAAATGAAGATATTAACTTCAATTAATCAAAAAGAATTTCAAACTCTTAAGTGTAATGATGTCATGACAATGTCTAAACTCTAATGACTAATCCTCAATTTCATACCCTTTTTAAAATAATGAGCTTTATTGAATTTGAAAGTATAGCCACCAACAAATAAAATGTTTATTTTGTCCCTGATAATCCATAATAATAATCATGGAAACATATATCAGTTTGTAGCAAGAGTTACTTAGTTATAATCATACTTACTTTTTGAACGTCTTTTCGTATTCTTGTATCTGTTTCCGCGTAAATTCTTTGAACTCTGTGTAGACGTTGAACACCTTCATTCGGTTCGCGTCCCCTGCTCTTTCCCCTTCGTTGATCCGGTCGCGACGGGCTAGTTTAGCTGCTAATTCGTCGGTCGCCATCTTTGCAGAATACTAGTTTCTCAGGTGTTTATTAATAATATTTCCAGTTTGTAGCTCTGTGATATTGCAGGCTTAGTCTGTGAGTCGCCAAAAGTTTATATTTCGTGTAAAAGACGAGTTAATTCGTTAATATTGTGTTCACTTTGTGGGTGATTTTCCGTCTGCTACGACTTCAGGAAGTGCATAGCGCATGTCTATCAAATGTGCATATACCGTACCGGAACG
Source organism: Echinarachnius parma (assembly GCA_037951105.1). Lineage (NCBI taxonomy): Eukaryota > Metazoa > Echinodermata > Echinoidea > Clypeasteroida > Echinarachniidae > Echinarachnius > Echinarachnius parma. The sequence goes on along the minus strand of JBAMJV010007685.1, from coordinate 110,848 downwards.
TACGTACATGTCCATGGATTTATGCATGCTGTGCATGCATAATCGTGCAGTCATTGCAGAGTGTACAAAAAAAGGAAAACACAGACGGTGTCACTGTGAGCTCATAATCTAAGATCTTGGGGTGCCGTGGCATCAGGGAGCAGTTGGAAGCATGGAGTTGACTTGGGAGTATATTGAGCTAACTAATTTTCTACGGTATAATAGAATAACTATGGGACTCAACATACATATTGATGGAACCGGATAATCATTTATCCCCTTTGCCTCGATCATCAGTGTGTGTGTGGGTTTGGGGGTGGGGGGGGGGGGGGGGGGGGGGGGGGGTCTGTAGGGTGGTATACTAAATTGCATGTTGCATGTAACACCATATTCGGTTTTTGCAACAGGTTCAATGGCGTAGCCAGAATTTTGTAAGAGGGGTGGGGCTCCATCCTGCAAGCTCATAATTAAGCGCAAGCCACTTGGCAGGGTCCAGGGTCCAGGAACTTGCATTGGGGCCTCTGGCGGAGGTTCAGGGGGCAGACACCCCAGAAGCTTTTGGATTTAGCTATATATTCAAAGCCCCAAAATTAAACTACAATATAGCGAGCAAAAACAAATCAAAATAAGCTGGGGGGGGGGGGGGGGGTTCAGGCCCAGGACCCCCCTTCCCCCTCTACGCCATTGCACAGGTTTATAACTTCAGATAAAGAAAACAAAACATTCAGATGTAGCAATGCCTGCAAACTATAGGTTGGAAACCTTGTATGCCTTGTATAATTTGTAAGTCCAAAGGATTTACTTTTTGAATCCAAGTGGGATGTATATGTTTGCATTTTGGTTTTAAAGTTAAGTCTTTTAAATTCAGAGAGAACATAACATTATATAATTTCCATTTTGCTTCTTCTGTTGTTCCCGAAGAGGAGCCTGCAAGTTAGATGAGCTATGCCAGGTCGGACCAGGGCGGGGGGGGGGGGGTCCTAAGATTGGACTTATAAATATGGAAAGCCGTTAGATCCTTTGAAACAATTTTGTACAATTTAAATTTAAAAGGCATAAAATGTTGATACAATCATTGATATTTTTTTTATTATCAAGGGGACTTCACGTTTTCTTATGTAAAATTTATGAAAAGTCTAAACAATTGTGTTTTTGCTTTTGAATATATTTAATTCCAAGGCTACAAATGGCTTTCCATAATTTTGAGTTAAGTTCAACTTAGGATCTCTGTGAAACACCACTGATGCACGGTTAGATCGGATTTGTGTGATGGACAGGGAACAATTGTAGGAGCTCCAATCAAATATGATTGTTTATATATATTGATAGATTAATATTTTGTATTATATTTGTTTAATGATCAGTTATGTTGTGGTTGTAAATATTAAATGTGAATGAATGCCATAAACACACTGCATGACAACAATGGCATATGTCATCAGAATACAATTATCAGGGCATACTGAGAAATCACATTCAATTTATAACATCTCCTTACTTAAAAAGTAAATCACTGTTAATTAATGTTTTGTGTAAACAGATTTCTAAAATATTATAACAAGTCTTCCTTTCGTTAATGCTTACAGATTTTTTCATTACGTTAAATTTGTTTTTCTTGTTCGTCATTCTTACCCATTTTCAGTCACTCACTTTGTCCCTAACATTTTCTTCCTCCTCCTCCCCCCCCCCCCCCCCCCCCCCTCCTCTCTCTCTCTCTGTCAAGATTTTGTTTCAGGATTCAATTATTTACATTCATCAACATTGACAAAATAATAGCTTCATCCGCAAAATTGATTCTATATCATCTGGCCCCAAAAGAAAAGGGTCTTTCTATTTTTCTGTTTGTCTTCATTTGCGTTCTTTTGCACTTCACTAGTAAGTAGTAATAACATTTTTTGTATACTGATCCATAGTCGTACCCATGATTTTTTCAAGGGGGTGTTTTAGCTTCATTTAGTGGCGTAGTTGGGGTGTGTTTATACTGTATACCTAATACAGTTTTTTTTTTGTTCGCTAAAGGGGGGTGTTTAACACCCCCCCCCCCCCCTTGGGTACCCCCATGTACTGATCAACCTCTTTTTTATTCTCTTTAAAAACGATATCCACCAGAATCATACCAAACAACACTCCTAACAAAATATGACTGAATTGAATAAATAAAATTAACACAAGTAGTTGCTAATTTCAATCTGTTTGCGTCAGATCCTCTTTTAATAATATTCAGAATTTTATTCAGTTTTACACTGGTAATAGTAATACCTCTCTATATACACTATTTGCACACATCATGACAGCTGACTCGATACTGAGACAAAAATTACAGAAATTACCAACACATAATAGTTTTTGCAATATGCAACGTTTTAGTTGGTCAAAATATTCTACAACGAGAATAAAAGCACATAAAATTATATAATATATATTTACTATGAATCATTTGTACATACCTACAACATGGACATTTTAAAGCAAACTATTTTCAACAGTCCATCGAAGCATGATCATGGAATATACACAATGTATTCAAGGTTCTTTTAATAATCCTTTTCAACATAATATAAACATAATTTTGGCAACAATAATATTCTATAATAAATCAGGAAACAAATCTACAATTATCTGCCTCTCAATGATGAAGGTAGTAAATGACATCAAACTATGATTTACTTAGAAGTACTTAACATTTATTTTACAATTTCAAGGTGTTCCAATCAAGTACTTTTAATTCACAAGGTGAAATTTGTTTATTTGACTGGCCAATGCAAATATACAGCTTTAAATCAATTGCAACTTCTTTTTAATAATATATGACATAGACCGTTACCGAAAGTGAATACAAAGTAAAACCTTAAATGTCCTCTCTCATTTCATTGCCAAGTAATTGCAACTAGCAAATGAGTACAATTTACATTTAACTTAAAAACAATAGTAGTGCATGATATCAGTGGCGTAGCGTGGTCGGACTGATTGGGGAAGCAAGAAAATTATTGGGGGGGCACACCTTATGTATTTCTTTGTTTTTTCAAAAAATGGCCCCTTATGTTTTCTATTGTTTTTTCGAAATTATTGGGGGGGCACGTGCCCCCCCGTAGCTACGCCACTGCATGATATAATTTGAAGTATTATTCAAAATAATACTTTTTGAAGTAAATACATGTACTTTGTTCATCACAATAATTTAATTTTGACATAATGAGGTAATAGTAATTCAAACTTTCCAGTAAATAATGCGTCTAGAACTTACTCACTTTAATAGATTCAGACCACAGAAATGGAAAATCAAAGACAGAATTTGAGTAAGTATAATATACTTTCAAACAATTAGCATACACATGAATAGGTTCTTGCATATGGCCAATTATGTTACAGAATTATTTCAGCCAATCACATAAAGAATTATACTGCCACATGTAGAAGGAAAGTGCATTAAAATACTCTTTACAACTCATTATTTTTTTGTGGAAAATGTAGGTAGAAAGACCAATTATCAAATAGAAACCAATTGGTATGGAAATTAACCTGCAAAAACCTGAGATTTGAATAAAGCAGCGATTACGGTACAATGCAAACTAGCAAATTTATGCAGCTCAGTGAATTATATCAACTTGATCATATTTTGCATGAAATGTACAGCTTTACTTGCTATTGAATAAGTAATTTTACAATAGAAAATGACAAAAAGAAGTTGCTAACAATCTTTTCCAAGATAATATTCATTGAATCATATTTAAAGTTATATTTTGTTTATCCATATAAATTGTCAAACAAACTTGACAAATTAATGTTAAAAGTAATCAAACCAAAGCTTATTATCAATAACCCAGTGACAACACTCACTTGCAACGAACACTGCACTGATATTTTACACTGTATGATTTATATGCAACATTATATTAACATATTCTCCTGTAGATATGATTCAATAAAGACCATTAGGCAATTAGACTCATATTTGCAGACACACCCGTTCAGGACGGACTGATTTTGCTATAACATGCATTCTTCATTGACTCTTGACCGAGTATTTTCGGGACCAGTCCTGAACGGGTTAATAGTTTGTAATGGGTTTAACAAATAATTGCAGCTAGCCAAGGACAGATTTAGATTTCCACAGTAATATCGCAGAAAATTGCAGATATATCCACAGTATATAATTTTTTAAAATTCATCATAGACAATTAAAGTAATATCAAATCAAAGTTTGAGACTGTCTAAACCTGGATGGATGATGATTCTGCAGGATGTGTAGTAAACATCACATAGTTTTCCAGGCAGTGAGCTTTTGTAGCGTCCGGTGTAGATAATACTTCACGACATTGCCTAATAATGAAAGAAAAGAAAACAAAATGTTACTTGAAATGCAGAAACCATTGGGAGTATTCTAAAACAAAACTAGATGGATCTTCGACTGCGCGCAGTCGAAAATGATGCCTCCGCCATTACGCAATTTATTTATATCAAGCCCAAATCAACATGTACACTGAATTAATTCTGTCAACTCAATTTTGATGGTACTCTGTTATGAGCTATAAGTGACCTTTATGACCCCAAAATCTAATGACTACAATTGTTCCCTAAGATACATTCAGGTATCAGGTTGGATTGAAATCTGATATTCGGTTCTTGAGATTTCCAATCACAAGCTACTTTTACTATAATGAGCCCTGTGACCTTTGCCCTTTGACCTTATGACCCCAAAATCTAATCAGATCATTGGCCCCCCAAGATACATACATGTACCAAGTTTGGTTAGAATCCGTCAATCCGTTCTTGAGATAACGCAATCACGAGCTATTTTTGCATATATATGAGCTCTGTGACCTTTGACCTTTGACCTCATGACCCCAAAATCTAATCAGATCATTGGCCCCCCAAGATACATACATGTACTAAGTTTGGTCAGAATCTGTCAATCCGTTCTTGAGATAACGCGATCACAAGCTATTTTTGCATATAGAATGAGCTCTGTGACCTTTGACCTTTGACCTCATGACCCCAAAATCTAATCAGATCATTGGCCCTTCAAGATACATACATGTATCAAGTTTGGTCAGAATCCGTCAATCCGTTCTTGAGAAAACACGATCACGAGCTATTTTTGAATATATAATGAGCCCTGTGACCTTTGACCTTTGACCTCATGACCCCAAAATCTAATCAGATCATTGGCCCCCCAAGATACATACATGTATCAAGTTTGGTCAGAATCCGTCAATCCGTTCTTGAGATAACGCGATCACGAGAACGGGACGTACGTACAGACGTACGTACGTACGTACGTACGGACGTACGGACGGACGGACAACCCGAAAACATAATGCCTCCGGCTACTTCGTTGCGGAGGCATAAAAACGAATACAAATATTCTGTAATATTAAACAACTAATAAATAACTGATCATATTCATCATCATAATAATAATCATCATCATCATCATTTTCATTGTCATCATCATCATCGTCGTTGTCGTCATCATCATCGTTGCCGTCGTCATCATCGTCATGCATGGTCATCACCAAATCGTCATCATCATGGTCATGGTCATCATCATGGTCATCATCAACACCACCACCATCATCATCATTATTATCATGGCTATTATGCATTATATTATTTATTTTTTCATCATCAACGTAACCCTAAAGAAACCTGGTGAACTCTGTATTTACTTTACGGGAATCACATGATCAAATGAGAGGTACAACTTACTGCATTCTCCATGTTGATGAGTCTCGCTGTAGTTTCGCACAACTTCTGGTCTTTGTTATCCAGTTCCTGTGCAAACATGAAAACAAACAAGCAATAAGCTTGGAAGGTTCCTACAAAAAGCATTATTACACCAAATATACAAAATTCACAACTTACAATTAAATCATATCCTGTTTTCATACATGTATCAAACGTTTTGTCATTAAAGTAGTAGCATATTTTCTTGATAGTCATCTAAAATAACAAATAAAGTAACAATAGTTGCCTTACCAAAATAATAATAGAAAAAAAGTTGTTTGAATTATAAAATTTGAACAAAAAATCATAACATTGATAATGGTGGCTACTTCAGAATCCCTAGCACTGTCTTTAGAAGCTTATGGGGCAATAAGAGAAACAAACCTTCATAGCTGAATAAGACATGATTTAAAATTAATATTCAAATTGAAAACACTAATTTTTACAATATACTATTAACTAGATTATTTACTACATTATGTGAGGAATTATGTTCACTATTTGGGCCATTCTTTGAAAAGTGAAACTTTTTTGGAAAAAATAAAATTTGTTTTTTCAATTGTTTTATTCCATTATTGGAAACATCAATGTCCAAGGTTTTATGAGATATATGTTTTATATTGAATTTTGAAAATGTCTTACTCATTTGCATAAATTTACATATTTCAATATTCAAATAAAAATCATAACTAAAAAAATAATCAAGCTAGCTTATACATTCCTCTTATTCTCCTGTACATGGTGACAATTGAACTTCATGTTACTATCTAAACCTAATATTTGTCAAATTCCCATTTCCATTCACATTGTACATGTCCACATAATAAAATACATTAAAAAACAACTGTTTTAGATAATTTTTTATTTTTTACCATTTTCTTACTTACAGATATACATCGGTTGTCTGATACTAATGTGAACATTTTAGCTTTTCAGTTCTCACAGGATTTCCAAAGTGAAATTGAGTTTTATTTTTTTTCTTCAAAAAATGCTCCCGTGCAAAGTCACACACGTGACCGATGCCATATGACCTCTGTCCTTGGGTAACGTAATCCTAATAAAATCTTGTGTGTTACACTTGAAAGACTTCAACATTATGCAATTCATATAAGAAGTTCAAATCATCATACCTCCTATACTTACTAAAATATAAGCATCCTATTTCAACAAATTTTATATTTTAGGTCACACACGTGACCAAGAATGGCCAATTTATTGTTCATTGTTTAATAAATTTGTTGAAAAAGTGGAAAATACAATACAAAATAAAATAGAATCCCTTGACATGGAAACCTTCAAAGACTGCTTTAATGTAAACTTAGTTTCCCTTGCACAAAGTAACAACAATTGGTTCAATCTGGATAACTTACAGCCTTGAGTGTCTCTATTTCATATTCCTTGCGTAAACGTTTCTCCTTCTGGACCTTCTTCTTAGAATCCTTCTGCAATTGAAAACAAAAAATAAAAACATGACTATATATCTAACGAAAAATGTAAATGCTTTGCCAAAACATCTGTGTTTTCTTTACCATTTATAAGCCTTATACAACTGAAAAACAAATATGACTATATATCTAGCGAAAAGGTAAATGCTTTGCCAAAACATCTCTGTGTTTTCTTTACCATTTATTTACATTTTCTGCACAGCAAAATTATTGGGATGGTCTATCCTTTTTGGTCATATACCAACTTGAGTTTGTATTCAAAACAAGAAAAATGACAGATAATGAAATGTTCCACCAGTAAAAAGGCCTTTGGGCTAAAAGTCAAATTTTGTGCCTTTTTGATGTTGGGCCACTTTAAATATTATTACAGTAATGTTTCTGTTTGTCTAAACATGTGTGGAACATACCGGGGGGTGTTTCACAAAGATCCTAAGTTGATCTTAGCATTAAGATGGTCTTAAATATTATGGAAAGCCATTAGTGTCTTGAAACATTTTTATAAAAGTTATGTTGAAATGCATTAAATGTTGATTCAAATCATATATATTTTCTAATTATCAAAGAGATTTCATGAATTTTATGTGAAGATTATGAATCTCTTTGATAATTAGAAAATATATATGATTTGAATCAACATTTTATGCATTTCAACATAACTTTTATAAAACTGTTTCAAGACACTAATGGCTTTCCATAATATTTAAGACCATCTTAGTGCTAAGATCAACTTAGGATCTCTGTGATCTGAATATATTACCAAACATTTTAACATTCGTATCTACCTTAAATAATATACAAAATAAATGTTGTTTGTATAGCGCATTATACTTGGTCTCAACGGTTGCTTTGAATTCGTATTCATAGCATTTTTTAACACTGGTATCTACCTTAAATAATAATACAAAATAAAGGTTGTTTGTATAGCGCATTATATTTGGTCTCAATGATTGCTTTGAATTCATATTCATAGCATTGAAACACTAAAACATGACCTAACATTCTAACATTGGTACCTACCTTGGTCGCCTTGATTTCATCTTCGTAGCATTTGTGTTTCGGCCACTGTTGTTTGTTTTTATCATCATTCTCCAAATGGAATGTCTGTAAAAAAAAAAGAAAGAACATTCTGGTCAGTTTTCTTCTTTATTTATTACACAGTATATTATATATTCAAAAAGTTGCATCAAATCAGTAGATCTCTTTTTACTCTCTAAGTTGATCCTTATTATTTGGGTTTTGCCAGGTTTATTTAGCTTCTTAGTAGCATGAGTATAGAAAATGATTTCAGGGAAGGACCGGCATCATAAGAGCTTCTAGCTAGGTTTTTACGGTCTGAGTAACGGTCTAACAATCCGACAGTCTCAGGTTTGATTCCCTTGGAAGCCTCATTATAATTCAGTTATTTTACAAAAAACAATAAAAACAACAACATTAGGGTACAAATTCGACAAAAATAAAGGATTCCAAAGAGCATTCCTCCTAATCAGTTGGACAAAGCTGGATCCCCACTGGCATAAAAATGGCACTTTATAACGGACTCTGTTAAAGGAGGTACCTGATGTAGTGAGGATATTTCACAGGTCCAGGTTTCTATTATTTTGAAGCCCTGATGCAATGAGATATCAGATATAACGAGGTCAATTCAATGGGCCCGAGGTGCTCGTTACAACAAGGTTTGACTGTATTACCTTTTTACTCTTGATTGCACCGTTAAGTCTCCTCTCTTTGTCCAGCTCTTCCCTGGTCCTTCTCAGGGTCTCCCTCAGGTAGTGAGACTCCTCCTGTCGACTCCGAACATCACCCTGAAAATTAGGAAAAGATAAAGAGGTCACAACATCGTAAAAAGGCTACTTTGGGAGCACAACATAACCGGTCATCGGATACATTCTACAATCAATCCAGCACACAAAGTGCACGTTTTCCACTCCCTGGGGAGCATTCCAGCCAGGCAACCTTGTGGGCGCACACAATGCTAGTACCCATTTATACACCTGGGTGGAGCGCAGCAAATGTGGATACATTTTCTTGCTCAAAGAAAAACGCGATGGGCATACTCTGGGTTCGAACTTGGGACCTCACGATTGGAAGGCACGCCCTCTACCAATCTTGCCACACCGCGTCCACAGTGTTGCCAGTTTGCATTTCCCATTGTGTGCAAGGCATTCACAAGATGGCATTGTTTGGCTGATTTAAGAATCTAAACTCCTTTTAATTTATTAGGTGCGCATCATGAATATTGTATGTTACGAGTATTTGCAGTACTAGCTAACTTTGCTGGTTGCACTGGCATTAGATATGTAAGTGACATCTTTTGTTCGGGATAGGGGGGATGATCTGTTCATTATCTGTTTGTTATACAGAATAATTTGTAATACCGCTAATAAATACTTACAGCAAGTTTTTCAACCTGTTCATTATTTGTTTGTTATACAGAATAATTTGTAATACTGCTATTAAATACTTACAGCAAGATTTTCAACCTGTTCCGCCTTCTCATTGGCCACTCTCTCAGCCAATCGCAGCTTCTCCAGGTCCTTCTCGTAGCCTTTCAAGAGGGCGTCCTTTCGCTCCAGTCTCTGATTCAGGGTGCGTAGCCGGCTGGATATGAGTTCGTGGGCGCTGCTGCGCTCTCCTATGATGCGCTCTTTTTCGTCTCGCGGGAGGTGGGCGAGTGATTCCTGTCCGGGAATCTCTCCCAAGCCGAGAAGGCGAGCTACAGAGGCTGCCATCTCCATGTACTACAAAGAAAGTAAAATGAAAAAATAAAATACATTGATTATAATGAATATTATGATAACTACCCTTATGATGATAGATAGAGATGACGATAATTACTTCTACAATGGTGATAAAGATAAAGATTATGATGATAATGACAGCGGTAGTGAAATTGAAGATGAAAATAATGACAAATTTTAAGTTAAACTTAGATGATAAATTTTACTAAAAGTAATTGTAAGCAATTCGCAGCCTTCCAATAAAACACATTCAAAAGCAAACATATTTGAAACTTTGAGAAATATTATGTCAAGAACACTCAATCATCTTAATAGAAAATATATTTGATTTAAACTAAATTCTATGCTGTACTTTCAAATTAATATATCAATTTGACATATCAACCAATGGCAGTTTAGTCTTAAAATTAAAGCTCAACTTAAAAATCTATGTGAAACACCCCCTGGACTTACAGTGCTCTCGCTCTTGTCCATGGCCTGCTGGATTTCAACCCTGGCGCTTCTCTCGATAGCTGCGTCTGAGACCGAAGTCGAGACCTGTCCCCGGGCCTTGGCCACCTCACGTTCCAGAAGTATGTCTGCAGACGGCATGGTGCCAGCCATTGTTGACATCTGGGCCTGTTTGGCTCTCATCTCGGCCAGTTCTTTCTTGAGCAGAATAACCTGCTGCAAGGCCTGGTCTTGTGTTGGTACTAGAGCGAATCAGAACATCGAGACATTTTAATTTCTTGATCACAAAATTGAATAGTATTTGACATCTTAATAGGGATCATAATTTGATTTTAAACAGATATCCTTAGATCTAGATGTTGGTTTAATCTTTGAAAGGCAATAAAAGAAGGCCTGGTCTTGTGTTGGAACTGTAGGGAAACGGAACATCATCAAGACATCATCAAATTCTTGAATACATCACTTCTTTTGTGTGAGTGTCTCTATATATGAATGTCCCTCCATCACTGGATCGTTCTGATGACTGTTTTGTGACCCACTATAGCAAAACCCAGCACTTGTCGGTAATTCATGTTTTGAAGAAATGGGCATTTTAAGTTCACAGAATGTGTGAGAAGACCTATGATTGTAAAATTGAAACAATCATATCTTTGTTAATTATTGACCAATTAGTTAGAACAAAGCATCAAATGAAAGCTTGTGATGGGGCCTTTATAATGGTATGAAAATCTACATTTTGATTTGTATGGACAAGTGCCGGGTTTTGCTATAGCCGGTCACATTTTGTTGACAAGCTTCAGGTCTTCATCCATGCAGTCCATTCCCCCCCACTCAAAAAATTATGATCCATCTTTGCAGAGTATCTTCTACATCACTGGCACACACATAATGATCTGTTCTAATCAATGATCCATTCCACGTATATACATTAATCTACTTACATGGAGGTCTGTTTGTCTCCAGTCCCTTGATTCTTCCTCTGAGCTCACCCAGTGCTTCTCGTTGCCTAGCAATCACCTCGTTGTGCCTCTCTCCCCTACACTGAGCACCAAAAGATGACAGCTCACTGGTAATCATACCCTGGATTTGAAAAAAAAGAGGTTTTTTAAAATTCAAATCTTCGATCATCAGTGTGCATTGCACAGACTTCCTATTTAATAATACACGTATGTACATAAACAGATATTGTGCACTCCCAGGCAATTCTTTGTCTGGCTCTTTTAATTGGCTCTCCATGGGAAGTTTGAACACACATGCATCGCATACTGCTATTCATATTGTGCAATATACTGAAATAGGCAATGGTAATCAACCAATAGGAGAGCTCCATTTCACTACTTTCTGAAGTCATCATCTTATATATTAAACGTTTTTGAATGTTGATAGAAATGGTTATAATTGTAATGAAGTTCATTATTGCCTACTTTTCCATTTGCCAGTGGATGAAACATTTCTTTATAACATGTATATGTTTGAAGACCAATAAAATTTATCTTATCTTATTGTATGAATTTCATTACATATTTCATGACCGACTGAAATGTAAGAACAAAGCATTTATCACTTCTCGTACCTCTTGCTCCACGGTCTCCTTTGCCTTCTGGGTCTGCTCCTGCTCCATGTTCAGTTGGTCCTTCAGCCTGTGCAGCTCCGACTCCTGGAGGGCGCCATCCTTCTTCTGCTTCAACAGGAGTTCCTTCTGCGCACTGTTGGTGATAATAATGATAATAATGGTTAGTCGAAATAAGAGTTATTCACTTGAAAATCTAATAGCACAAATAGACCCACTGAGTTTCAAATTTTTAAAAATCCACTTGAATCAATTTTGTAGACAAGTTTGAGAAGGAAAATAGTTATATCCCCTATTCACCTACAATGAATAGAAAGGCAGGTCAGCTCGTTTAGGAGTCTGAGTGTCTACATAATTCATTGAAAGCTTATCTATTCTGTGCATTCAAGAAACAAATTAAAACTATCGAGTCCATCTCTTGACCTTCCTATGACTAACAGCTCTGATAGTTTGACCAGCAAATAAAAAATCATTTATATATAATCCTTTTTAACAGCAAAAAGGAACTTACGTGATCTCTTTGCCCATCGAGTCCATTTCTTGACCCTTCTTGTCAACCAGCTCCGATAGTTTGACCAGCTGCTGTCGCTGGGTGGTCAGTTCGGCCTCCTGGTCCCGGATAAGCGCCTGCTGGTTCTCCATCTGCTCCTTCTGACGGTCACTCAGCTCTCCTGCAGGAGACAAGGAAACAAACCATAATAATTAAAGGAATCTAGTAAATTGGAAACAACCAAATCAAATCATGCTTTCAAAATAACTAACTTTTGATTTTGATAATTTACACTAGATAATAATGACAAAACTTGTTATCCTTCATCTTTTATTGAACCTCTTTTATGATTAGTTTAAAGCAATACCTAAACATGTGAAATTATTTGAAAAATGTATGGTCTTCATGTATTTTATTGTAACAAGGTAATTCTGTATCATCAGCATTCTTACAGTCAAAGAGATTGTGTTGTGTCCAGTACAGTTCACAAAGAGAAAACAAGGAGACACAATAATTATATAAAGGCTGCATGCTCTGTATCTTAAATATGATGCATGAGTGTTGCGCTCATGATCCTAAAACTATGGCGCTGTCCTGTACGTATTTGAAAATTTGACAATGCAGCGTCTTTCATTAAAACATCATAATTATGCGACCCACCTGTCATGTCTGATAGCCTGGCTGATGCACCGGCCAAGTCTCTCCTCAGCGCAAGAATGACGTCCTGCTGGTCTTGAATGTCCTTCTTCAACTGACCATTCTCTTTCCTGTAAAAGAGAAATTAGAAAAAAAGTTTCAAATAGGGATACAGTAAAAAATAATATCTTAAACCTGACAGGTCTCTCCATTAGAGCAAGGATGCCATCATGTTGGTCTTGTATATCCTTTAACTGACAATTCTCTTTCCCATAAAAAGAAATCCAAACAAAATTACAGATAAAGTCAAAATTATCTCCTTCTCACACATACTACATAAATAAGTTAGTGCTATGGTACGTTTAGATATATTTCAGATGACGAGTCTCTCCATAAAGCCTGGCGCAGACAGAGCCGAGCCGACTCGACCCGACCCGACCCAACAAAAGTCACAGTCGGTCCGATTCAGTCGCGGCCGATTCAACATGTTGAACCGGGCCCGATTTGCTTTTGATTGGCAAAATCAGAGTCGTGAAGCAATGCACACAGACCCGATCCAACTAAAAACCAGTCGGATCAGCTCTGTCTGCGCCGGGCTTTAGGGCAAGGATGGTGTCATGTTTACAGATATAGTCAAAATTATCTCCTTCTCACACATACTACATAAATAAGTTAGTGCTATGGTACATTTAGATATATTTCAGATGACGAGTCTCTCCATGAGGACATACTACATAAATAAGTTAGTGCTATGGTACGCTTAGATATATTTCAGATGACTAGTCTCTCCATTAGGGCAAGGATGGTGTCATGTTTACAGATATAGTCAAAATGATCTCCTTCTCACACATACAGTTTACATATAGTCAAAATGATCTCCTTCTTACGCATACTACATAAATAAGTTAGTGCTATTGTATGTTTAGATATATTTCAGATGACGAGTCTCTCCATTAGGACAAGGATGGTGTCATGTTTACAGATATAGTCAAAATTATCTCCTTCTCACACATACTACATAAATAAGTGTACGTTTAGATATATTTCAGATGACGAGTCTCTCCATTAGGACAAGGATGTTGTCATGCTAGTTTTGCATATCCTTCTAAAAGTAACTGATCTCGTTTCTGATCAGAGAAAACAGAAAAGCAGAAAGGAATATTTACTGCTATTGTCACAATATCAGCCATCTCCTATCTAAACGTTAGATATACTCCAGATAAAGTGTTTTTCTTTTAAAACAAGGAAGACATCTTCTTAGCCCTGAATGTCTTCCTCTAACTGATCATTCTCCCTCCAGTAGAGAAGAAAAATTGATCATTCAATATATTGAGTCTAAATAATCACATTACAATTTTATTTACTGTCGTGTTAAAGTAAGATATCCTAAAAATGACAGGTCTCTCCTTAGTGCAAGGATTTGACCATGTTATATGATTTTGACACATTGCCAACAGAAACATGGCGGGCCCTGTATACATTCTATCAGGATTTAAAGATGAAGTATGGTAAAGGTTAATTGATTGATCTAATTTAAAAGGTTACTCACTTGTAAAGATTGATGGTGTGTTGGAGTGCGGGGACTTCTGCCGAGGGCTGAGTTACGATCACCGGCTTGGCTGGGGAAGAGGCCTTCAGTCTCTTCACTTCCTCTTCTGCTGCCCTTACTTGAGCTGAAAGAAATAAGAGACATATATTTTTGGTGCAAAATCATGGTTACCATGACAATGCCTTGTCCTACATAAAATCATCCTCACTACAAGAAAATCAAGCTTACCAAGTTTCATTAAAATTTCTCAAAAACTGTGGAAGTAGTATGCTCCAAAAGGTTTTTTCATCAAACTGACCGCCTGCCCGCTTGCCCGACCAACCACCTGACCACCATACCAACCACCTGACTGCACGACCATATGTTGACTCCTATAAACTTTGTTTGGCTGGTGTAACCCTGGGTATAAATGTGTGGACGTGGTGTGGCAAGATCGGTAGAGCGCGCGCTTTCAGATCTCGAGATCCCGGGTTCGAACCCAGCCCACTCCGTTTGTCCTTCGGCAAGACAATTAATCCACATTGCTGCTCTCTACCCAGGAGTATAAATGGGTACTTGGTCGGGTGTTAATTAGCCTTCAGCACCCGGTGGGTAGCTGGGCTAGTATGCTCCCCAGGGAGTTGAGATGGTGCGCAAGATAATTGTGTGGGTTTGACCTGTACCTGATGACCAAGGGTAATAATAATGCGCTTAGAAACATCCGTATTAAGCGCCTAATAAATGTTGTGTATTATTATTATTATTATTATAAATATAACAACAAACAATACAACAAAAGGAAACGGGGAACAAAATAAAAACTTAAACTTAAACATACCTTCCATCTTCTTCTCCATCTCCTTGACCTGATTGCGAGCGGCCTGCTGAACCTGAGATGTCTTCTTGAGTTTCTCCTCGTAGGTGACGATTGTCAGGGAGTGCTGATGAATCTGCTCCTTGTACATCGCCACCTGTTTCTCATGACTCTCCATCATCTCACCGACTTGTCCCTCCAGCTTGAGAGCCGAGGTCTTGTGCTGCTCTTGCTCTAACCTCAGCTCCTCTCGAAGCTTGCTCTGAAAGAAAAGAAAAAACAGCATAAAGTAGTTATAAAATACTCATGAAAATTTTAATAGTTCTCATATTACTGCATTTATTTCACAAACTTTGAGAGCCGAGGATGTTTGCTGCTCTTGCTCTTACCTAAGTTCCTTTTTAATCTTGCTCTAGTAAAAAATAAAATACAATACTACACTGCTTAATAATCAAGGGGAATCGTGAATAACAGTTCTCAGATTACTGCATTATTTCACCAACTTGTTCTTCAACTTCAAATCCAAGTTATTGTGTTGCTTTTGCTTCTCTCAAGCCTGCTCTGAAAAATGACTGCAACAAATTCATAGATACCTCTTGCAATGCCTTACTGGTTCGATGACTGATTATTTTGTTCAATGCACAATAACAAACTAGAAGTATAAAGTCAACATGTATAATATCCAGCATGGGTGCATGTTGCTAACCCAAGTGTTTTCATAACTAATTTGCACCAGCCCTCTCCTAACTGATAATGCAAACATGTGAGTGGTCAGCTTAGTAGACATGTAATATGATGTTCTGATGTCTAATTAAAACAGTGCTGAGAGGAGACTTGTGTTTACTTCGTCAGATTTTGATGTCCTTCCAATCGTTTAACAAATTTCTTGTCACAACCTTTCATTCCCATGCTAAATGAAAAGGTAAACACATCACTACGAATGTAACAGGAAGCCTGTCGGAGTAGTGATTTGCTGATTTTTTTTACTCCTTCTGGTGACTTCAGCAGTAAGAGAAAGTGTTAGAAGCGTGTAATAATTATTCCCTACTAAACATTAAACGTATATTACAGTTAAATAGCCATAATTATTGCCACTAATTATACTTTGTACACTAGGTTCTTGCAGGCAATAGGTATATTGTAAACTGGGAATTGTTTAACCCTCTCCCTTCTCCCATTGACTTTGTACATAGTTCCCCAGGTTCCCATAAGTAAAGGGTTTATTGATGGCAAGCTCCTTACCAAATAACCTCAAAGTGACCCGAGGTTGTTATTGTTGTTAGCCTATCTCTTACCTCTTCATTTTGCAGAGCTTCAATCTGTACTTTGAGACTGCTCTGCATGGCTGTAAACTTCTCCTCTTCGGAGCCCCTCTCTGTCAAGGCCTGAATATATATCAAATGAAAATAATACAAACAAATAAACATAGAGCTTCTGCACAATCACCCTTTTATAATGATAGTAATTTAAGTACAACTTTGTCAAGATTGTCCTCTATATCATTGCTCATTTGAATCATAGTAATTCTAAACTTTACATCATCGTCATCATCGTAATCACCATCACCATCATCTGCATAATCATCATTACAAACCAATGTAATCATGTCCATCATCATAATCATTATTATTATTGTCACTGTCATTGTCATTCATCATCATCATCACTATCACCACCTTCATCATCATCATCATCATCATCATCATCATCGTCATCATCATCATCATCATCATCATCGTAATCATCATCATCATCATCCAACATCATCATCATCATCATCATCATCAACATCATCATCATCATCATCATCATCATATCACCATGGCAACCATCTGGTCACACTTACCTGTCTGAGATGTTCCAGACTAGCCTCTTGGTGTAGGACCTTCTGTTTCTCAGCCTCCATTACTTCTTCCAGTCTTGTCCTCTCGGCCTGTCTTGCTTCCTCTATTGCAGTTTCTAGTTCCCTACCACCTGATTAAATGAAACAAATCATGATGGCACAATATTAATACAACAAAATAATCATATTAATGGTTGCGAATTACATAGCAAGAGTTCTGTTTTATGATGCTCGTGGCGCATCATTTTATTACCCTAATCATTACACACTGCAATCTTCTTATTAATCGTGAGTAAAATAAAGTGACAATCAGTAGGGACCCATAGCTTTCGATCCTAGCAGATTCTTTATCGGGGCAAAGTGGAAATAAGGACATGTAGACTATGGACCATTTTGTGTAATTTTGTGTAAGCTTGTCACTCATGCAACAGTCTATTGTATGTAAGATACAGAGTGTGCAGCATATGTATCAACATGGTTTCTCCCTGTTATCTCTTCATGACGTGCCCTTTGACACAACAACACAGTCTCTTTAACTCTTAGAATGCTGATGATACAGACTTGCCTTGTTAAAAAGAACCGGGGTAACAGGGGATATTCTTGTATGCTTACTCTCTAATTTGAGCTTGTCTCCTCATGCTCTGTCGTCTGTCTCTCTATATCTGTATTGTTTGTTGTTTGTTTGATTATCTGTTAAAAATTTGTTGAAAATGTTGAAATCAATGAATCAAATCACTTCAAGACAATCTTGTACTCTTGCTTACTCTCTAGTTTGAGCTTCTCAAGTGTGAGTTTCATCGTCTCCTCGTGCTCTGTCTTCTGTCTCTGGATCTTTCTCTCCATGTCGGTTCTGACCTCAGACGACACAGAGCCAGCGCTCATCTGAGCCTCTTCCTTCAACTTCTTCTCCTTCTCGTACTGAGTGCGCAGGTTTTCAATGTGCGCTTGAAGATCTGAAGAAGATTAAAGTGATTGGAAGGAAGTAAGGAACGTTAGATCATGTTTACAGGATTGAGAACATTTAGGTACATTTTGTAAATGGAGAGAAGTTCAAACATCATCTTCATCACGAGCCTTATTAGTATTATTATCAACAAAAGATATATTATCATCAGCAACAGCACTATTATCATTACAATCTAATTTTCATCAACTTTGCTATCATAATAATCATCTTTATGATCTTTTATTACAGGGAAATTAAAAATACTGAATTAATTTCTGTTCAAATTCTAGTTGATGGACAAGTTTTTAGTAAAAAGTAGTTCAACTCCTAAAAAATAAAATTTGGATTTTGGAATGATGGCCCAATATGTATGCTGGACTATTATTATTTTATTATTATTATCATTAGTATAACATGAAATAATTCGTATTGTTCACCTTTCCCGCCAGTCTTGACATCGAAGCCGCACCTCTCTAGCGTGCTCTCAAAAGTCTGTTGCCATGCCAACTCATTCTGCAGCATCATTGCGATGGTGTCTTTGACGCTCTGCAACGATTCATCTACTGTGATGGACTGGAGGAGTTTGATCTCATTCCTGATGTGGGAGACCGTCCGCCCGCCTTCCCCTAAGCGGTTCTGAAATGGAGGACAAATAGCAAAGTTAAAGAAAAAGTTAAAGGAAACCAACACACCCAAATAATCCTTTTATATATGAAAAATGTTTTTTTTTAGTAATCTATTCAACCCGCAACTTACCATAGTTTTTAGATATTGATTCCCCTTATTATTATTATGTATATCTTAACTACTTAAATTAGACAAAATAGGAAAATCTATATCATAATTAGCACCATTAATATCTTTAGATGTGTCATAGAATAAATTGCATTTTGACAGTTTGGAAATTAAATAGGTATAGAACAAGTTGTCCTATCTACAATCAGCACTGCCTAACATAAACTTACTTCTGCAGCAATGAGGTGTTGTTTGAGAGTCTTGTGGCTGGTCTTCGTTTCCTTGCTGGAACTCTCCAGACCTTTCATCAAGTCCTTGAGTTCCCTGGCTTTTCCACGTGCCTCAGTGCGCTCTGCAATCAGCGTCTTCACAGTCTCAACGAGTCCGTCGTCCGTCACGTCATCCTCGTTGTCCGGCACGCGGAAGCCCGGTGCCGAGAACGCAGTCTGCATTATCCGCGTACGGAATCGCTCAAGCTATAGGTGTGGGAATTAAATAGGAATTATACAATGAAGTTGATCGATTTAACAGACATAGATTCAAAAGTATATTCAATTAGTAAAAGACTATTTAGGAAAATACAAAGGTTGATTCCGGTGTCTGAATAGTGCCCTCTTGTATTAACAGCTGCTATTTGAATGTAAACAGTGTCCTTAATTGAACTTAAAGATTAATTTCTACCATTTGAGCATGGTAGAATGATAAACATTAGGAAATACAAGTTTCAAGAGACTATATTGAGTTCAACAAGCACCTTTTTTCTGAGCCACAATATCTCTGGCTTAAATAGAATACGTAAATAAACTGGTCAAGAATTAAGCAGTCTCTACTGACCTGTTTCCTTGCTTGGTCAATGTCCAGTCTGGCCTGTTTCTCCACCCTCTGTGATTCCAGGAACTTCTGCTTGAAGCTTTCCTTCTCATCCGCAACCCTGTCCTGAATCTGGTAAAAGAGAAAAAGAGGAAATAAAATTACGATCTTTGCAGAGATTTTATGCATCATAAAAGAAAAAGGGATGTAAGAAGCACCACAAGAGAAATCTGGAAATAATCATGAGCATGCTGACATAGTGCTCACAAAAAAATAACGATGAATATTGTTAATTCAGATGAAGACAAAAAGTATAATGCATTATTTCTTAGCAAGTTCTTGGAGTAAATTTCTTGAACAATTGGATACTGATACAATATTTCTTTGCTGATTCAAAAAGTATAGAAGTAAAACGAAAAGGATTATGGGATTGTTTTGGTGGGATATATATACTTAGGTAATACTTTATTATTTATTTTTTATTTTGCTATGACAATTAAAGCTACCATACCTTCTTATTTTCCTCTGCCTGTTCGGTCAGTGTATCAATCTCCTCTTTCTGTGCAGCCACTTGCTGTGTCAGAGCCTCGATCCTACTCTCGGCTCCCTTCAGTTTCTGTGCACATGAAATAATGGTAACAAAGAACATTACTGGTTGTTTAGAGTTTAACAAATATATAAAAATAAAACATGTACATGTACATTATTGACATCATGTGATTAGACAGGGCTCGAAATCTACACAGGCCTGCTGGCAAGGGGCAATAAAAAATGTGCATCGGGTAACGTACAAAATTGTAAATGTCAATTATTAATTGCCAGAATTGGCAACCAACCGAACAGACTTCTTTATGTTTTTCTTTGTTTGGGGCCAGTATAAAAAAATTTAATTCTAGCATTGTATAATCTTAGTATATTCCCAAAGTGTTTCACAACACATGAAGAGAACGTTATGACAATTAATATTACATGTACCTTTACATACATTGTCTTTTACATTAAAATAACTAAATAGCTGCAGAGGAATTATGCACATCATTATCAATATGAAATCATTACTATTATTATCTTAGAAAAAACCCTTATTCAGATATTCCATAAGACATTATTATAATTGAAATTGTTAACCTAAGTGTTGCATAAGAGACATAAATCACATATATACACATCAGACATGGGAGAAATTGGGGAAAACAAAAAGCCATTACGAACTCAAGCAATTCATCATTGTGAAGCAATATTAACCTATTGCATATAGCAATGCTCGAAATTAGCATAGGCCCGATGGCCCGGGGCCACCAAAAATTGCTGTCGGGCCAGTAAAAAAAAAAATCATATTTCAAAGTTTGGTGGCCCGATCAGGCCAGCAAAAAATAAATAAATAAATAAAATAATTTTTTTTAATTTTTTATTATTTTTTATTTTTTATTTTTTAGATACCCTGTAGTCATGTTTAGTCCTGTCTAGGGCATGACAAGAGCTTGCTTTTAAATGTAGCATTCAGCAACTTATACCCTTTTCTCACAAAATATTGGTTAGTTAAAAAGTTGCAAGTTAATTGAGCAAGTAACACTGCTGCTAATGAATATTCATACATTCTTGAGCAGCAGTACTCATTTTCTAATCAGTTGTTATAAAAAAAGTTTCATATTAAAAATCGTTGTTCGTAATTTCACTTATTTTGCGTATTTTGCATATCTAATGATCATCATGAATATTCATATATGCTGCTCATGAATATTCATATATTACTTCTATATATCACAATTTTAAAATATGTCTTTTGTCTAAGGTGTTCAGACAACACTGCACAGAATTTTGAGGTCAAATTGAATTTTCTCCTTTTCTACCATTTTTGTTGCCTAGACCCTGACTATGTATGACTGGAAGTGAAATTGTCACTTGTGTGTATTCAATCGCTGTGATTTTTTGATGAAGACAATGAATAAAAAGACCTGACACACACACATTCATCCTAATTCATGTTTATTTAATTCATCTTACAATGAAACGAAGGGGAATGAAAAATAAAAAGTATTGCCTAGTACCCTGAAACTATTCATATGGTTATTGTATTCATTTTACTTTTGTTTTTCCTTAATTTTTTTCGGGCCAGTAGTTTTTGGTTTCGGGCCACCAAATTTGGAAAAATACTAATTTTACTGGCCCGACCGGGCCACCAGCAAAAAAAAAGTTAATTTCGAGCATTGCATATAGGAACCTGGTGTGACCTGTAGTAATTCTTAGTTGGCAACAGGGTGCTACATTTCAGTGCACATATTTCCATGAACATTTCACATCCATGCTCAGAGACTGGGAGAGAGCTCAATATAACTATTTGCTTAGCTCTGCTTCAATGTTTAAACAGCCCCCTTCTCATGCAAACATGGATTAAAACTCCAGTAGTCAATCCTTCAAACATATACGCACAGTACTACTAGTGCTGTACAATGTAGTATTTGGCCATTACTTCCAAAAACGGTTTTCCTGTCACAAAAAACAGGGATTTATCTGTTAACCCCTTTTTCAGCTTTCTTTCAATTTTTCTTTTTATCGTTCAAATATGACAGTAATAATGTATGTAGGGTTAGGGATATACTTTTAGAAGCAATTCCCTGTCATATATTAGTGGACAAGTGGATTTAAGTTCTAGCTTGTGTTTCGACATGTATTTAGAACATACTGGCAATATTTTTCTTTTGATGTGAACAAAAACAGCAATCTGAAATAATTGTTTTTATTTTTTATTTGAACCATGTAAGACGGCTTACAAATGGATATCTTTTAAATATGTACAACACTAAATATTTCAGGGATAAAGAGAATGCGGGGTATAGTAGTTTGTTCGACAGTTTAATACAGTACATGCATGCAGGATATGGGTTTTTACAGATATGGTAAGCTGTACATTATATGGATTACTTACATGCAGGGAATTGGACAAAGGTAGTACAGTCTATGCTATTTCATAAATACATTGCAATTGTTTTTTAATATTCAATACTCTGGAATAAAGAATCACATGTAACTCTGATGGTGAGTGATTTACACAGCGATATGAAAACTTTATATGAATTGTTTACTGGGAAAGGATATGGCAAAATTACATGATTTAAGGCATAGATGTAATTTGATCAAATGCATAAATGGCATGCAATTTTTTATTTATGCTTTACTGTTCTTTTACTTGTATGTTAATAAGTGCCATCCCAAGTTGAAATTCCCATAGAAACCCATAAATCCTATTGGTCTCTATTGGTTTCTATGGGAAATGTCTATGGGTCCCATAGAAACCCATATGAAACCCATAGGACAATCCTATTGGTCTCTATTGGTTTCTATGGGAAATGTCTATGGGTCCCATAGAAACCCATATGAAACCCACAGGACAATCCTATTGGTCTTAGCTATTGGTTTATATGGGTCCCATAGAAACCCATATTCCACTTTTCCTATTTAAACAAATAGAAACCATTAGGCCTATGGGTTTATATTGGTTTTGGTTCTATGGGAATTTCGACCTGGGATAGTGCTTACAGTTACTGTTTCAATAGATGCTACACAATATTCAAGCAAGCTACAGTGACATACATGTACAGTCATCGTCATTATCATAATTAACCTTTTAATGGGTGCGCACACAATATTCAAGCAAGCTATATGTATTTAAAAGCACACAAAGTGCACATTTTCACTCCGCGGGGAGCACAAAGAATTGTTGCAAGCAAGTGATTTACAGTTGTAAGGTTGAAGTAATGGTTTACTACGCACATAATATTCAAGCAAGCTTCATGTACATAAAGCACACAAAGTGCACATTTGAACTCCCCACGGAGCATAAGGGATTGTTGCATGCAAGTGACTTACAGATGTAAGGTTGAAGTATTGGGAGTCTCTTGCATAGAGAGACTTCTGATAAGATGTGATTGCAGCCTCTAAATTAGACTGGGACTGGTTAAAGTGTGACAAAAAAGCGTAAGAGAGACAAAGAAAGACATAAATATAGATCAGAAATTCAGTTAATACACCGTGAATGGTGATTATGGTTATAGAAGAACAAAACCATAATATACTGTGTGGGACTTTGTACCGTTCATTTGCTTCTAGACTATATAACTTCATGAGGAAAAATCGCAGCCTCTTTTAGGGACTGCATTTATTAGTTTGACAATATAAGCGGAAGAAAATATGATGAAGAAGATTTGTATATTACTTAGTTGAGTGTGATCGTGTTAGAAGAATGCAGTTTCTAGCTGGTGTGTATTATATTCAGGTCCATATATAATCTCCTGACTTTCATATATATAAACCATTTTACAGATTTATTTAATGTGACAGGATTATGTATATGCTGAGAATATAAACTAGCAGATGTTCAGAGAAATGTGCCTTAATTTCACTCATTGATGACAATTGGACAACACTAGTGACAAAGCATAAATAATCTATGCGCCAACTATATGATTTGCAGTTAACTATATATATGAATTTTGCTCGAAGACTTACGGATTTGATGGCAAAGTATTCATTATCCCGTGTGAACATAGTTTTCTGGTACGCTCCTAAAGCTGTCTCCAACTGAGACTATGATTATATATGAGGTGTTAGTCCAAACCACACAGAAAGACAGAAAATAAATGAGTTATGATTAGTACAGTAGTTATTTATTACCCCTTTCCCGTTAAGATTCTGAAATTCCCATAGAGTTGGTACATAATTTGCTAGGTTCCAGTAGATGAGGGGTTAATGTATCATTGTATTGCATGCATAACAGTATGATGTTTGCTGCATCACACACATCAGTCCATTTTTGTTTTCTAATTTTCTTATTATTGTTTGAAAAGAAGGACTATAATATATAGAATTGTTTGTTTAATGTTAGTCAGAAAAGATTAAAAGAAAATTTACAGTCACGCCACAACTGAAAGAAAATGTTACTTTACTATACAATCCACGTATTTAATAGGATTTGTTTTGTTATCTCTGCCACTCACAAACATTCATTGTTCAAGATTGAAGTACATGGTTTGAGTTTCAGCTTTAAAATATATATATGAAGAATGAAATTATTTCATCATGAGCTTTAAAGCCTAAACGCAATACAGCCAACTCGACCCGATACGACTGGTTTTCAGTCAAGCCAGTTGGGGCTGGTTCAACATGTTGAATCAGCCCCGTCTGGTGTTTGACTGGCTCCCAACTAGCAAAAATCTGAGTTGTGAGGCAACGCTCACTGACCGATCCGACTGAAAACCAGTTCGGTTCGAGTTTAGCTCAAGTATTGATACGCACACAAAGCAGGACACGATGCAAACTGAGTGATTAATGTAAAACTACATGTAGCTGGAATCCTCACCAAAGCACTAATTAGGCAGCATGAGATTGAATTACATATTTGAGAGTGACTAGATACCTCCTTTTTTTAAAGCTACCTGATAAAATAAGGTAATTTTCAAGACCTCAAGGACCTCCTTATATTAAGGTTCTACTTTAGCTGGAATCCTCACAAAAGCAAAAGCTAGATATTTAAAGCAGCGCTAGATTAACTTACATGTTTGAGAGTGACGACCTCCTTGTTCCTCGCAGCCAGCTCCTCCTCGTGCTTCTTGGTCTCCCTCATCCTGGAGAACTTTGCTGCCAGGGCCGAAAGCGCAACCTCTTTCTCCCTCAACTCCTTGCGCAGGAGCTCCACCTCCCCCTTGTACCTGGTGAGGGAGCCCTCCTTGGTCGTCAGGTCCCGCTGGAGCTTCGTCATCAGCGCCGAGCTCGTCCCCTTCTCCTTCTTGAGTTTCTCCAGCTCCAGGCGGAGGGTGACGAGCTCCTTCTCCCTCTGGTGGAGCAGGGAGCGCAGGTGCGCCACGTTCTCCATCGGATCCGAGCTCTCCAGCCTCATCTTGGACATCTATGAAAAAAAACAAAAAACATTTCAAGAAAGTTATACAAAAGTTTGAATTCCTACAAATCAGCAGTTCCATATTGGAAGTGTATTGTCCTACTGACATAACCCTTAAAGGCAAATAACAGTTTTGGGATACCACATGGCCCGCATGGTCTTTTGCACGTAGCGTATGCGCGATCCGCGTTGACGATAACGATTTGCGGCAAATCATTATTATAATTTTGCAAATATTATATACAAATATATCAATTAGTAGGCGGTTTCCTGGCCAAATTTGTATAATCCCATATTAGTACAATTATATTCTTTCACATGGTTGGTAATAAGAGCGTACATTTTATTTGTTTGTGTGTGGGGCGTTTTCCACTAAGTCTGTCATTTAGCTTTAAGTAAACTGACTTCCTTCTCCAGGTCCGTGAGTTTGACCTTGATGGATGGGTCAGCGAAGGAGGCCTTCTGCTGGGCCTGGTGAATCTGGACAGTCAGCAAATAGTGCATCGAGATTTCCCTAAAGTGAATCGACCTATTGTCATAAAGTGCATTGACCTACTGACCTTTTCTTTGAGTGCATTGACCTCGAGCCGTTTGAGGTTGACCTCTTTCTCCAGGTCTTTGAGTTTGACCTGGATGGATGGGTCAGCGAAGGAGGCCTTCTGTTGGGCCTGGTGCGCCTCGACGGTCAGCGAGTCCATGTCTGACCGGAGCTGGTCGATGACCCCGTCCTTGCGCTTGGACTCGGCCTCGAAGACGGCCAGCCGGTTGATCTCGTCTCCCATCCTCAACAGCTTCTGGTCCTGTATGTAAACATGCAAGACAAGCAATCAATAAGTCGGTTGAGAAAGAGAAGGGCGCTAAGTCACTTTTTGTAATTTGGAAATAATCATGTTTAAAGTTTGAAAGTCATGTAGAACCAATGTAAAGCTCTCTTTTACATTTGATGAATATTGCCCCAAATTAGATATAATCATGTGAACAGTTTGCATCTGATGGAGGAGGATGTAACCTACAAAATGGTGAGCGGAACTCAATTTGGCAACAAAATTGACTTCTCACGCTCACCCAAGATTGGGAGAGCGCCTGCCTTCTAATCGTAAAGTCTGTGTTTGAACTGAACTATGCCTAGATGTTATCTTGTTTGCAGAACTATTTTTCTCTTCATTAATGCTACCAAAGTCCTTCTTAGGATGCTCTAGTTAACCGTGAGCCCATTGCAGGACGAACTG
The DNA here is from genome assembly GCA_037951105.1 of Echinarachnius parma. Taxonomy (NCBI): domain Eukaryota; kingdom Metazoa; phylum Echinodermata; class Echinoidea; order Clypeasteroida; family Echinarachniidae; genus Echinarachnius; species Echinarachnius parma. The sequence goes on along the minus strand of JBAMJV010007685.1, from coordinate 84,015 downwards.
ATCATCACAAAACCCTGGATGCTTTTAGACAGCATCTTGCATTATATGGCCCGTATTCACAAACGAGGTTTGTACAAACCATGGTTCAAACCGTGGTTTACATCTATGGAATGCCAATTGTAAACTGATGGAGAGAGAATGTGTACCATCAACATTGTTAACAAGTAAGGAATTTACATTCTCTCTCCATCAGTTTACAATTGGCATTCCATATATGTAAACCATGGTTTAAACCATGGTTTGTACAAACCTCCTTTGTGAATATGGGCCTTAATCTCTGAGCACTCCTAGTTTATATTTCTTCCATTTGCTGACCCATACTGACCTTTTCATGAGCGGCAAAGACCTCAGTAACGGGCGAGCTCCTGGTGTTCGGACTGCTGGACATCTGCTGAGTGGACGCCATACCACGCTGACCACCAGAACTGACCCAGCCACCTGTCACAGCTGTTCAGAGATAAAGGATAGGGAAAGGATAAAATACTTGTTTGACGAAATTCACATCAATGTAACGGAAAATATCATTCATAGTGATACATGCCAAAACGCTGCTGTTAAGCTTCCCTACATCATGAGTCTACAGTTAATGTGTAGCATAATTCAGACAACATTTACATCATTTAGTAATACTAAAAATAAGTTGACAAAATAAACATTTGGGTTGTCAATCTATTAATACAATATACAATAGGTAAACCAATTCAAATTAGAACATGCTGTACATACTTTATAGTTAAGTTCTAAATTGGAGAAGAAAAAAAAGGTGATTAAAAGTTCATAAAAGTTGGAATGACTCTGCAATTATCAATCCCTGGAACTTAGTATAGCATGTTTATTTAATCATAGTTTTTTGCCTTATTCAAATTCAAATATATTATTATCTCCATGTACAAAGGGTACTATGCCCCATTAGTAACAGTTGCTATTTCTGTAGGGTCATGTTTCCAATTTGTTTGTATGTTACAATTTTTGTTTACATATGATTGTTATCTTGTTATCTTTGAAAATATTGGTGATAAAGTGATTCATTTGTTCATTCAACTATGTTTTAAGGTCAAAGTCTTTTATAGCAAGGCATTGTGATATTATACACAATAGTGACAATACAGAACTAAAACCATGGTTAAACTAGACGCAGTGCACTCAGGGAGTTCATACCTCCGCCAACACTCAAATGTTGACGTTTGAGTGACCTTGACCTTGCCCTTTGACTTTTGACCTTGAAAATTTAATGGGTTCTATTCTAGATGAACAGTAAGCTTCTACGAAAAATTGGTTGAGATATCTGTGAAATTGTACGCAGGAGACTGCATGGTGATGAACAAACAAACAAACAAACAAACAAACAAATGGGACCGAAAACATAATAAAAACTAAATATGAAAATATAAACATGGTTAAGGACAATTACCTCTCCTGGGAGGGAGGGGGCTGTTAGTGGGGCTCTGGCTGGAGATGTGCACTGTGCCCCCAGTCCCCGGCCCACTGCCACTGCCCCTCCTAGTTCCAGCGCTCGAAGGCCTGGACCTCGGCGGTCTTGGTATAACCCTGTCACCCGCTGCCCCTGGTGCTGGTCCGGGGGGCGGCTGGGCACCCCATGCTGAAGAGGGGGGCGGCTGTGTACCCCATGATGTTGAGGAGGGGGGCGGTTGTGTACCCCATGCTGATGTAGGGGGCATGTTACTGCCCCCCTCGTAGGGTAGCATTGTTTGCTGCATGGGTGCGTAGGGGGCACTGGTGCCTGATACCATGGAGGGGAGGTAGGGAAGTTGTGACACCTTGAGGGAATATAAGAAAAGTGATGTTAATTGACTTTTTAAAAATATATGATAATGATTTTTCATTAATACGGTACTGTAGGAAAACAGGTCAAAATTGATTGACAGAAACCTGCATAAGGCCCCTAATAAGGGCACTAATTAATTTTTCATTTTAGGGGGCTACTTTTTCCAATCTGATGGATATCCAGAAGTTTAGATGTGTCTAAGAAAAAACAACAAATCATTTCCTAAATTAAAAAGGTTATCTTTACACAAATAACTATATTTGACTTTATCAACATTGTGGACCTGTCATTTCTTTGTTACATACCTGGCCATCTTCCACCTCCAGTTCATGCGGCAGACCCGAGTAACCGAACTTGATGACGTCACCGGCCGCCAGCCGCACCGCCGCATTCTGCACGCGGCAGTCGTTGACGTACGTCCCGTTGGCAGTGTTCAGATCTTGTATCACAAAGCAGCTTTCAGCATCGCTAAACTCTATCACGGCGTGTTGTACTTCCACAGAGGGTATCTGATATAAAGACGATTATAAGCAAATTAAGGTCTTGTATCACAAAGCAGCTTTCAGCATCGCTAAACTCTATCACGGCGTGTTGTACTTCCACAGAGGGTATCTGATATTTAAAGATGATTATAAGCAAATTAAGGTAATAGATATTTGCCAGTAAATAACTTCAAGTTTATTCACAGTCTGAACAATAATATTAAACATTATCTCATCTTTTAACTAATATTAATGAACAGTAAATATAAACTGAACTTGAAGATGAGCTTTTCAGATTCCTAACAAAATATTTCTTACATTTTGTTATCGCATATTTTAAGCATATGAATGTGATCTGAGATATAATTTTATCAAGATATAATAATTCCCTAAGGCAAAAGGGGCAACGAGGAGTTAGACAATTACCAGGCACTTTGGAGCCAGGGGTGATGGGGCTGGGTGCTGCAATACCCCAATTTTAATTGTTTTAAAACATTTTTAAAATTATTTTTCTTGGGGGGGGGGGGGGAGGAGTAAGTTACCTCACAAAAATGGGGTGCTTCATCATCTATATTTCATTGAGGGGGTGCCAGCCTAGCTTGGACACAGTTATTGTCTGCATACACATGTCTATACTTAAACTATTTGCCTAGAACTTCTCTTTACCGGAATGGTGAGGTCGCTGTTCTCTCGTCCGACCAGTGTGACGCTAGGAGACAGCTGGAACAGCCCCTCCGGACTTCTGAGGTATCCTTTCACCATGGTTGCAAACTCTCATACATGTGATAAATGGTCTGTAGGCAAGTAATGCTTCAAATCTCTGTCATAATGCTTCGTCTATATATATCTGCATAAAATGATAAGAAGTTTTAAAACCATGTCTGTATGCGCTGTAAAGCATTAAAAAAAAAGTTCATTATACTACAATGTATAATTATCATATAAATAACTTAGGGTTAATTACTAACCCTAATCAATTAACCCTTATCCTGTAGGGCATACAAAAAAAAATTTCCCCTATAAAGAGGAGGATTCTTATTTTTACTGATGTAATTTGCCCTCATTTACAAGAATATCCTTGTTTTTTAGGACGATCACTGTTGGCGAGCGTGCGCCTCTACTGATACTTGATAGTTTCAAAGCTTTTTCACCATCATGTCATCAAGAAAGTCACCATGTCATGTGCAATGGATATCATATCAAAATAATAAACATTAATAAAAATAGACAACATCTCATACTATGATTCACATACTGTATGTCTTTTAAAATGTGGGAAGGCTATCAATGATAAATATATTTAAAAATTGGAGTATACCGTCATAAAAACAGCAATAATCCACGTACACGGTATTATTACTTGCAGCATGCAACCACTAGTATACCTCCTTGATGCAACATACAACGCCGCACACACAGCATTCACCAATTCAACCGCATTCCTAGCGGGGGTATTTCGACACCTGTCGCCAGCGTCCGAGCATATATTATAAATCTACGTAAATTTTCTACTATATCATGAGTTTCACTATCAAAACAGTAAATAAACCAAAAAATTTGATCATACTCACGTTGATATATGGTTCGTAATCCAGATAACACTAACTGTGGTCCAAATACACGTTAATCCTATGCTTTTCTTCGTTCACTTCACTTGTTCCATTATTAGAACATTGATCGATGCGAAACATAACAACGGTCCCATTATTTGATTGTTGTATGCCTTGTGTGTGCGTTTCTAGGGTGCAGGAGGAATTCTGTCTCCCCCAGTTTTGAATTGTCTGCCCTCTACGGTAAGATATGACATGACGAACAGGTGCAGAGAAATTTGAAGAAGAAAAAAAAGAGAAGCCGAACCGTATCTTTCTTGCAAATTTCTAGGTGTTTATGTCAGTTAGGTTTTACTGTATTTATGAAGGGTCTAAGATGTATTTTTTTTATTAAGAACAATCAATCGAAACACTTCTAAATATTAAAGGTGAAATTATTGGATTCTGAGCGTTTTGATAATGTATATAATGTTTCACTTTTGGATATGTGCAATACATGTATTATTGTAATTCGACAAAACTTTTTATATAAATCCCGTTTTGTATTTCCATCTGTATCTATACCATTTTCCATGCTGAACTTTATCTTTTCTATTTGTGACTTGTTGCCACAAATATGTTTATTACAATTTTTGTTTTAGGTCGGTTAAGAATGAGAAGAAGGACGCTATGAGGGGGGGGGGGGGGGGGGGGGGGGTCACCCGTGTCCATCAACCTCTGAATGGGACCCTAACGTCGAAAACTTGTGTACCTAAAATAAGTACCCTTTTTGTCTGTTTTTTTCTAATGAGTGCTGAAAACCAACCTTCTTTTTTTTTTATAAAGAAAACGTCAACGACGCCGTAGGCCTATAGCTGAACATAATACCCTTTCGACGCTTTTTTGGACGCGGGTGCGTAGCTAGTCATGTTAGGAGTGACGGGGGGGGGGGGGGGGGGGGGGGGGCTAGCCACTCTTATGTGTACTTCAAAGATGATCGTGTTTCAGTGTGGAAGCCTTGGAGAAACCAAATTTAGCTCAATTTATTTTGCTGATGAATATATTGCAAAGTCTATTACCTAATATTTTGGCACTATACAGTCTGAAGGCTCCGATTTGGTAATACGCAGCCCTTAATTTAGCCCCCAAATCGCCCAATTGCCCTCACCCAATTAAATTCCCAAAACGGAAATCTGGAAAATTGTGAAAATAATGAATTCATCCATATAGTATATTTATGACGTTGATCGATTTATTTATGATCCTTTTGAATTATTTTTTTGCTACCTACTAAAGTATGACGAGTTATATTTCACCGGAAAGCAGATTTGGGGGAATTCCGAAATAATAAAAAAAAAGAAATCCGAAAATTGAAATATTGCAACTTTATTAGGCTTTTGTACTAACATTTTCTCATTCTCCTTCACCCTCTATTTATTGTAATAATAATTGTATAACGACATTATTTTGTTAAATTCTGTCGAGAGACAACTCTGTTAAATATTCTTTGTTTAGTAATATTGCAGTGCCTTGAGAAAGTTTTTTTAAAGGAAAGTGCGCTACATAAGTATTTATATTATTATTATTATTATTATTTTAAAGGGGTAGTATAGTTTTGGTAAGGCTGAACTTTAGTTACCAAACCTGGACAGTAACATTATAAACTAATAGTTATAACTCCACCATGCTCGAAAGGTATATAAAATTATAAACGACTAAGTTAAAAGCCTGTTATCATTCAAAAAGAGCCATTAAAACACAAGAGGGCGCTTTCTAAAAAGGCATTGGTTTCAACCATTTTTCATACAAAATTATGCATGTGATGTTTTATTGAAATAACGATTAAATAGAGAGATCATCAACAACTATTTAAAAAACTCTTTTGAAAAAGTTTGAAAAAGTGCAAGCAATTTTGTTATTTATTTTTTAAATCATCTACTTATTAATTATAAGGTCAGAAATATTTATTAATATTTCAGCCGTTTCTGGGTCGATTTTGACCAAATAAAGTTTATTCTGCCATCATTAAAATTGCATGTTCTTTCAAATTCGACACTCAGTTTTTCATAACCTCACAAAAGAATTGTGATGTGCAGCGCCCTCTCTACCAAAACTAAACTACCCCTTTAAGTCCTGCCTCCACTTCTTCTTTACAATGTTATTTTCCTTTTCTTGTTAACTATTTTTCTTTCTCTCCTAACCCTTTCTTTCCCCTCGATTGCATTATACTCCTCTCCTCCCACCTAGCTCTAGCTCTCACTGGTTTTACTTCCTTATATACATGTACAGTACTTCCTCCAGAGCTCTCTGCTCCCTCTTACATTCACCAGTTCACCTTCGATTTCATTGACGCTCTCTCCTATCGGTGTCTTCTAGCTGGGCCCGGGTGTGTCGAAAAGATTTTAAGTTAAACTGAATTCAAAGTAAGACTTACAAGTAGTGCTGAGTTAGTTTGTGTATAAACAACAATAGTAATGGTCGGGAAACGGCCCAAGAAGTTAATGTTGAGGCCTGAAATTGTATTACTAAATAAATATATATATATTTAAAATATCATACAATTTTTAAAAACGGAACTCGAAAATCACCTTCAATCAGTTGTATTTTTCTTCTTCTCTTTCCCAGTGATGGTGCACCATACAGTATTATGTTTGATATATGTGTTCTTATTTTTAACATGTTTAATATATTAGCATTCAGAGATGTGACTGAATTAAATTATCAACAGATTGAAGGTGTTTTCGAGTTCCTTTTTATAACTGTATAATTTTCTTATTTATTTGTTTTCTTTCTTATTCCTATATATGAATTTTGTTGTTGTTTCCTGACCATTACTATACACCGTGTCCCAGAAAAAACGAAACCGGGTTTCATGGCAGAAATGTTATGTTATAATGAATAATTTCCTTGATGATATATAATGTCTGAAAAGCTATGTGTCTCTTCTTTTATTTGATATACAACTTATGGCACATAATTCACGCATGACTGAATTAGAACGATAGAAAGTGGTGTTACCAAAATTCAATTTGCGCGCAGAAATTGCAAGTTTGGGTGAGGTTTTGGGGAGAGTTTTAAGAGTAGTAAACGTATTTAAGAGTAGTAAAACTTATTTTGAAAAAGGACAGACACCGCATGAACATTCATAATTTTATCTTTTATATGACACCTCATGATTAAAAAATAAATTATATATGCCAGAGAACGAATACAATGAAAACATGCTTGATTCCAGCCCAAATGAGTAACTTTCCTGATCTAGCCTGTTTCCTGATCCCCATGTTTGTGTAAATTCACTCATGCATCAAAGTCCATTGTCAGCTGCTAGTCAGGAAAGCTGAGCGACTTCTTACTCAACTTTCACTCATTCGGGCAGAAATCAGGCATGTTTTCATTGTACTCGTTCTCTGGCATAAATCATTTATTTTTTTTAGCATGAGGTGTCATGTAAAAGATAAAAATATGAACTTTTATGTGGTGTTTGTCATTTTTAAAAATAAGTACGTTTACAACTCTTAAAACTCACCCAAACTTCAAATTTATGCGTGCAAATTGAATATTGGTAACACCACTTTCCATTGTTCTAATTCAGTCATGCTTGAAGTATGTGCCATAAGTTGCACATCAAATGAAAGAAGAGACACAGAGCTTTCCAGGCATATATATATCATCAATTAAATTATTCATTATGAAAGAAAATTTCTGCCATGAAACCCGGTTTCTTTTTTTCTGGGACACGGTGTATAGGTGAAAAAAACCTTTATTAACAAATCGTTTAAAAGTTTAAATAAATGTTTTGACTCGGCACTTTTTAAAAGTATGAACGCCATTCAAAGCTGTAAGTTGTTTTATGTGGTGTTTGTCATTTTTAAAAATAAGTACGTAACCTACTTCTGAAATAAAGAACATTTGGTTAAAAAACATAATTTTTGTTACAGATTATTGTCAAGATTCAATGTCACGGTTCTTGGAGTAACATTTTCTCATCAAAAGCTATCTGAATAATGTTCAGTTTTGCCTATGAATATACATGTAGCTACGAATGCCCATGAGCCGCTTGGAAGGAATGCTCCCCAGGGAGTGGAGATGGTGCACACTGCACACAATGTGTGCTGGTTTGCACTGTATTCTATGACCGGGGTAATAATATCACTGTAAAGCGCTTAGAGATGATTATTCATCATATTAGGCGCTATATAAATCAAGTATATCATTATTATTATTAAATGACCTACCATAATTTTAAATATAGCTCAGCCTAAAATCTTTGTGAAACATTCCCTGATTATTTTCCTCATGACATTTTATTTTTATTCTCCTGTATGATCGGACTCCCCAACTTCCATCCCTGTTTTAATTGTCCACTACATGTGTACAGTACAGTCCAACCTGTGTATAGTGACTACCTAAGGGAAACCAGAAAAGTGACCACTGTAGACAGGTGACCTCTACATACAGGTTCCATATCATTGTACAGTAAAACCTGTGTATAGGTAACCACCTAAAGGAAACTAGAATGTGGCCACTGTAGACAGGTGACCTCTACAGACAATTTCCAGAACATTGTACAGTCAATCCTGTGTATAGTGACCACCTAAGGGAAACAAGAAAGTGGTCACTACAGACAGGTTCAATATCATTGTACAGTAAAACCTGTGTCTAGTGACCACCTAAGGGAAACAAAAAAGTGGTCACTGTAGACAGGTGACCTTTACAGACAGGTTCCATAACAATTTACAGTCAAACCTGTATATAGTGACCACCTATGGGAAACAAGATAGGTGGCCATTGTAGACAGGTGACATCTACAGACAGGTTCCATAATATTGTACAGTCAAACCTGTCTCAGTGATTACCTAAGGGAAACCAGAAAAGTGGCCACTCTAGACAAATGGCTTCTATAGACAGGTCCTCTGAAGTGGATCACTTTTCTTGGCCACTGTAAGCAGGTTAGCTGCTATAGACAGGTGGCTATACCAAGACAGGTTTTTACTGTGTTATGGGTTTGAGTGGCAATAATACCCCAGCAATAATACTACCAAAATAATGTACCTGTATAGTAACAAAATCTTTAAATTTATCAAGATGGATTTATAAATGAACAAATACACATACAATAATATATTTGTAAATAGTACAAATAGGTACTTTTTTATTTTGAGATATCACTGTATACTATACAAATGTATATAATACATTTGTATCAACAAGTATATAATACCTTTTACATTATTGCGTTATGATAACATATGTAAGCATTGTATTGTAATCCCGTCACATGCAAAATAAGACAAACACATGAAATATACAAACTTTCACCCGAAAAAACAACAACAATAGACTTGTGAGATGTTAGAATTTTAAACAGCCAACATCTGCACAAATACTTACAAACTGATGGCCTTATACCAAAATTGATACATGTACAAGGCCATGTTAAGTGTATCGTTTTTATTCTAAAGTTAACACATTTAAATGAATATCCCAAAGTGTTAATTTTGTACCACTGTATGACCCCAAGTCCCCAACCATATTACAATCATTAAAGGAGAATTCCGGATGAGTTTTTAAAAAGTACAGTATATTGGAAATAAATCTATGGATGTGCTTGAATATTTTCAGGATTTGACTCTCTTTGGTTGATTTCTAAGAGATTTTTCTAATGTCATTAACTGTGAGGAAATAATTAAATTTACTGCATACAATCATGAGACCCTTACGTAGCACCCTCACTTTGCTCAATTTCTTGAGTAGGCTTGAATCCGGTGCCACTGCATTGTGATCACTGCATGTGTCATTCATAATAGCCGGTCATGCAGAGCCAGGAAATTCAATAACCACGTTTACAGGACTTTGTGTCTATTCAAATTCCAATGAAAGCCAAACGTGTTACAATTTCGGGCAGGCAAGTATTTTCAAACGGTTCAACAATGCAGTAATGCTCAAAGGCACTGTTGAGTGGCGCATCGTGGACTAAACTATTCATGATCGAGCATTGTATTGGTCCGATCAAAAGAACACATTCGCTGCAGTGTAAAAACATAGATAGGCGCATAGTGAGGGTCGCACGTCACAAATTGGTGCATTGTGGGATAGAACAAGCTCGCTCGCGAATTTGTGTCATTAGAATTTCCAAGCCAATTATAAGAACCCACAATCATACTTTTTTCACACAACATTGTGTTTACTGACCTAGAATATCTGTCTTTCAATCATTAGAAGCTTGAAATCATGTGGAAGTCCACTTTAATACATTTGTACAAGCTTAGTTTGTAGAGGGTCAGAACAGCATGGTCTGGCCTAGTATGCTTTTTGCAACTTAAGCCCTTTAGTAGATAGGTTGCATGGGAAACATGGCTAATTGTGTTATTTTAAAGGGATCTAGTAACTTTGTTGATGTGCAAAAAGTGATGCATGGTTGGTATAATGTGTATTGTTGTGATCTCATATGTCCACTGGGTACTACGTGAACATTTCAAGTTAAATGGATTTTGTATGGCTGAAAAATGAGCAAAAATGCAAAGTGATATTCACTGACTTTGTATATGGTTATGACTACCCAGTGGATAGTTTAAAATCTGACCACTTCAATCATAAATATCTTTTTATATATAGGAAAATTTGACAAACCAAGAACGGTCCCATGCTTCTATTACTAATATGAATACAACAAGGTATGAGAGAACTGCTAGAGTTCCAAGTAAGTATTTAGGATTTGGACAATATGTTACTAGATCCCTTTAATACTGTCCAGCTTGCTAAGTAGTGCTCATAAAATAAGTCTTAACCCATTACCTCTATCAAATACCTCGAAAGATTATCCCATTCTTATAGAGTACAGAAGCTATGACGTCATACAAATCTATATTTGGAATTTTCAAATTTGGACTTCATTTTCCGAAAGAGCATCAATAATAATGTCCAAATACCAAATATCAATTGAATATGTTATGTATTGACTGAGATATGCCCATCCGAATGAATTTTTTGTCAATAGGCAATCAGTGTTATAGTGGTCTGGTTCATAACTTTATGAACCAGAGCGCTATAACACAGAATGCCCTTTGAAAGAAAATTTATTCGGATGGGCATATCTCAGCCAATACTTAACATATTCAATTGATTTTCGGTATTTGGACAATATTTTGTATGCTCTTTCGGAAAATGAAGTTCAAATTTGAAAATTCTAAAAATAGATTTTTTTATGACATCACACTTCACCACTCTATAGAGTTTATACAAAACACACCATGTTTCTGTATGCACTATGCACTGTGTTAATTTACTATCCCTGGTTCCATGACTGCAATTCCTTGTATCGTTGGTAGAAAAGGAAAAGGGCGCTAATTTTGAAATTCAGAGGTTATCACATTTAAGGTTTGGGATCATTTTAGAAAACAAATTTAGCCCTCTTTTATTTTTTGATATTTAATAAATTACCAAATTAAGAAATAATTATTATGTGGAAATAGCGAAGGCCTGGCCTGACAGGTCTACAAGCTGATGCATAACTCAATTTAGCCCAAACCAACTAAAGGCCCTTCTCACTCTCAACCAACATTATAATATGTGACCGGCTAAAGCAAAACCATGCACTTGTCGGTAAAAATCTAAATGTAGCTTTTCATACCATTAGAAAGGCCTCATAACAAGCTTTCATTTGATGCTTTGTTAGAACTACAAATTGGTCAATAATTGGCGAAGATACGAATGTTTCAATTTTACAAATAAGTCTTTTACACACGTTATGTGAACTTAAAATGGCAATTTCTTAAAAACATTTCATCAAACAAGTGCAGGGTTTTGCTATAGCCGGTCACATATAACAAGGACCCTGGGATCATAAAATTGACCTTGCTATATCAGACACCTTGTTATATCAGTGTGATAAACAAAATTATATAAAAAGTCTTTGATTAGAAAAATCAAGTTGTTTGAACTTTGAAGTAACATGATTCTTTATAAAGAGGCTCCACTGTATGGTCAACCTGGCATTCTAGTCAAATCCATTTGTACTAGCATAGATATATAGCTTGGAATTGGACACAATTTTGACTAACAAGTGTTTGTTACAAAAAAAGAATAGCTTTTGAATACATTCAGCCTAAAAAAAGAAGTCATTTTCAGATACAAATGTATATGTATTTCCCCAAGATCTAAGACTGGTCTTTCTGATATTTGTCTGCCAGCAGCTTCCCTAGATAACTTTCCCTTCAGTGAAGGGTAAACATAAAAAGTACAGTTCATTTCAATCATTCAGTCTCAAAAATATTAAATCTCCAATTGATGAAACTGATTTTGTTTTTCGCCTCGCTCATATGACTGGTCTTCCACCCTTATCTTTCTGCCTGTAGCTTCCTTACAAAACTGTGATGAAATTGAAGGGTCCAAATAAAAAAAAAACATTGTTCCTTTCATTCAGTCACAAAGGTCAAAGCTATTAAATCCCTGATATGAAACAAAATTAAATTTTTTTCTCCTGGCTCTATGCCTGTTCTTGCCTGTTCCGGGTCTGGACCTCTCCACTCTGCAGTTTCTCACTGATCTTCTAACAACATCTTGTTGCAATAGCAGCATAGGTCCAAATTTATAATTTAAAAAAAATGGTTCCTTGTAGTTGTATTCAGTCTGTCTCAAGATATAATGATAGTCTATTTCTATGCCGCGCTTCAATCAGCAAAGAAAATTCCCAAATGATAATCCCAAATAATAATAAAACTGTTTTTTTCTTCATCTTTTCCTCCAAGTTCTATGACTGCTCCTCCTCTCCCGTCTGCAGTTTCCCGATGACTTCAGTCAACATCTGGTTGCACATAGCAGCGTAGGGGTTGAGCTGTACAACCTGGGAGCGCGCGAACTGGCTGCCGAGGTTCGCAGCGAGCTTGAAATCCTCCAGGGCCTCTTCGTCTCGCTTCTCCAGCCGGTAGATCAGACCTCGTTGCGTGTAGGCCTGACACGCCGCTTTCCCTTGACCCTCACTCAGCTCAATCGCTTTGTCCAGATCTTCAAGTGCTCCTGTATTGGAAATAAAAAAAGAAAGAAAAATACTACTGAAAACTGCCTTTAAAAGAAATTCAGACCGGTATATTAGACGCGTGGATCCATATTGCGCACTTTTACGCACGGTACGTAATCCCCATTGGCTCAGGTATAAGTAACGATCGCAAACTGTCCCACTTCCGAATACCCGAGTCGAAAATGCATCAAAAATAGTCGCGTTCGGAATATTTGTACTAGTCGAATGGAGATCCATCAGAGATGTTTACGAGCGAAAATATTACGTAACACGCTTAACCGCACCGACTTCAAAGTGCCGGTGTTTGATCTTATCAGCGATATGTATTGCCTTAGGTGACAGCTCGAGAAACTCGCTCGGTATACAGATACCAGCTGTTTGCTGCATGCAATTTCATGAGAAGGCCCGTGTTCAGATATTTCAAAGCACCGCTCTTCGATCGATCCAACACATATCGTGAGCTTACCTCGGGAGATTACGGTGGAGTGCGAGTTGGAATTTGCTGACTACCCATTATAACCCACGCATATTATGGCTTTAAAAAAAGTCACCACTTGTGTCAAAATGAGAGTATAAGTATAGTTTTCCATTCTTCAAGAATCTTCATCAGAGGCAAAGTACAAATAAAACTAGATGGATCTTCGACTGCGCGCAGTCAAAAATGATGCCTCCGCCATTACGCAATTTATTTATATCAAGTCCAAATCAACATGTACACTGAATTAATTCTGTCAACTCAATTTTGATGGTACTCTGTCTTTTAGATCTTGACGTATCACAATTATGAGCTATAAGTGACCTTGACCTTTGCCCTCATGATCCCAAAATCTAATGACTACAATTGTTCCCTAAGATACATTCAGGTATCAAGTTGGATTGAAATCTGATATTCAGTTCTCGAGATTTCCAATGTCAAGCTACTTTTACATATAATGAGCCCTGTGACCTTTGACCTCATGACCCCAAAATCTAATCAGTTCATTGGCTCTCCAAGGAACATACATGTACCAAGTTTGGTCAGAATCTGTCAATCCCTTCTTGAGATAACGCGAGCACGAGCTATTTTTGCATATATAATGAGCTCTGTGACCTTTGCCCTTTGATCTCATGACCCCAAAATCTAATCAGATCATTGGCCCCCCAAAATACATACATGTACCAAGTTTGGTCAGAATCCTACAATCCGTTCTTGAGATAACGTGATCACAAGCTATTTTTGCATATATAATGAGCTTTGTGACCTTTGACCTTTGACCTCATGACCCCAAAATCTAATCAGATCATCGGCCCCCCAAGATACATACATGTACCAAGTTTGATCAGAATCTGTCAATCCGTTATTGAGATAACGCGATCACGAGCTATTTTTGCATATTTAATGAGCTCTGTGACCTTTAACCTTTGACCTCATGACCCCAAAATCTCATCAGATCATTGGCCCCCCAAGATACATACATGTACCAAGTTTGGTCAGAATCTGTCACTCCGTTCTTGAGATAACGCGATCACGAACTATTTTTGCATATATAATGAGCTCTGTGACCTTTGACCTTTGACCTCATGACCCCAAAATCTAATCAGATCATCGGTCCCCCAAGATACATACATGTACCAAGTTTGGTCAGAATCTGTCAATCCCTTCTTGAGATAACGCGATCACAAGCTATTTTTGCATATATAATGAGCTCTGTGACCTTTGACCTTATGACCCCAAAATCTAATCAGATCATTAGCCCCCCAAGATACATACATGACCCAAGTTTGGTGAAAATCCGTCAATCGGTTCTTGAGAACGAGAACGGGACGTACGGACGTACGGACGTACGGACGTACGTACGTACGTACGTACGGACGGACGAACAACCCGAAAACATAATGCCTCTGGCTACTTCGTTGCGGAGGCATAATAAAATGGAACAGTTTCATTACTGGCCATGAAAATTACAAGCTCTTCCAGTTCCCCACTTTATTTTAAACAATTATAAATGTTATTTATGCCTACTTTCCAAATAGGACTGTGAAGCCTTTCTCCTCAGATAGATGAGTTTGTTGTATGTTTAGCGTAACATGCAGTTTTAGCCCCATGTCTAGCTACTTTTGTCATATCCTCCAAAGCTCCTGCATATAATGAAATAGTTATAATTGAACAGTTTTATTTATGTCTGAAAATCTTATGCACATAATCCTAGGGCAAGTGGTTGACAAGTTCTTTCTAGGCTACTGAACATCCCCAAGGTAAAACGGTATATGTGACCGGCATATGATGACATAAATGGTACCCTGGGGTACCAAACGAATATCCGCCATTTTGTTTATTTATTTATTTATTTTTTAGGGCTGTACCAGGGTATAGCGTGCCTACAAGCCAGTCTTGGAGGTCTCGAGGCCGGCCTCGGCCTCGAGACCGGCCTCGAGGCCTACTTTGCCAGGCCTCGGCCTCGGCCTTGGCCTCGTAATGCCGTGACTCGGACTCGTCCTCGGCCTCGTAGCATGCGGCCTCGGCCTCGATGACTCGAGGCCGGTTCGAGGCCGGAAGATTTCATAGAATCTGGTGAATTTAAGATTCAACATCTATTCACTATTTTGAAGTATTTTCCAATAATATTTCATTAAAAAAAAAAAAAAATGTAAATCATACGATTGATAGTTAAGTTCATGCGCAGCTACGACCTACGTACCGTACCCATCGATATCTCTCGATGTAATATAGTACGGTACAGTCAAAGATCCTACATACAGCGCTGCAGCGCTCTGATATACAGCGTGCGCACCCTAGAATTTGAAGATCTTGGTTGTTCAAAATTTTAAACAGCGTTGTTAGAGGGACCGGCTTAAACAGTGTTTTTGGTTGTTTAAAAAGTTGTTTAATTTGTTTTGCTGTGTATGCACAAGGCAAAGTAAGTTACGCAATGGCATGTGATCGATTAGATCACGATTATTTGGTAATACTGAAGTATCTCGAAAATACTTTTGCATTTTCATGAAATTCTCAGTCTTGGAGGTCTTGAGGCCGGCCTCGAGGCCGACTTTGCCAGGCCTCGGCCTCGGCCTTGGCCTCGTAATGCCGTGACTCGGACTCGTCCTCGGCCTCGACCATGGTGACTCGGACTCGGCCTCGGACCATGGTGACTCGACTACAACACTGCTACAAGCGCGCGCTGCACTGCATGCACAACGCAATACGGTTGTGCTTTAAGTGGACACAAGATGGCGCTACACAATGCGGTACCCCGGGGTACAACGGTACCCCGGGGTACCGCGTGTGTCATCATATAGCAAAACCCTGCACTTGTCAGTAAGTCATGTTTTGAAGAAATGGGCTAAGACTTATGATTGTAAAATTGAAACAATCATATCTTCGCCAATTATTGACCAATTTGTTAGAACAAAGCATCAAATGACAGCTAGTGATGATGCCTTGGCAAAACTATACTTTAGTAGGCTAGCAGAATTGTGGTCGCTAACTTCAACCCTAACCTTACCCCTAACCCCAACCCTAAATTTGGTGGCTATAGGTCAGATTTAGTGGCTATAGGTCAGATTTAGTGGCTATAGGTCAGATTTAGTGGCTATAGGTCAGATTTAGTGGCTATAGCCCAGATTTAGTGGCTATGGGTTAGATGTAGTGGCTATAAGTTAGATTTATTGGGCAGTACGAAAATTGAAGTTAGCAACCAAAATTATGCTAGCCTACTAAAGTATAGTTTTGCCGATGCCTTTCTAATGGTAGGAAATCTTGAAATTTTGATTTTTACAGACAAGTGCAGGGTTTTGCTTTAGCCAGTCACATATAATTTCATGAAACCCTGTTATTCAATACAAAAATATATCAATACCTTCCACATCGCCTCTCAGACGGAGAGCCTGTGCTCTGTTGTTGTAGCACGATGCCCTATTGGGGGCGATAGACGCAGCCTGATTGAAGTGGTTGATTGCGCCGTCCAGGTCGTTATGCTCCGCACATCGCACTCCTTGCACCTCTAGATCCTTCGCCTGTTGGTCTTCAATCGTTTCCCCATTCTCATTTGCTGGAAAAAAAACAAAAATTTTGTACATTGATAGAAATATTATTATTTATATTCCACATACTAAGAATCTTGCTCTACGATTGGTCAAAAGTTAATCACGTGATGAAATATAGTTTCACCCATCATTGATGGGAGAAGAAAAGTTTGTTACACTCTGTAGATATTTTGGGTGAAAGTGCGTTGCACTCACTAGATAGTCGGTAAAAGTGCGTTGCACTGTGTAGATATTCAATTGTTCGCGCGCAAGTATACGCGTGCGCGCGTTAGTGCGCAGAAAGGTAGCGCGCTGATGCGCAACGTTTGCGCGCAGCTACGCTTAATAGACAATGGTATAAGCGTCTTTGACTTTTAATCATAAATCTTGTTCATGTGCAGGATTGACGAAATTAAAATAAAAGACTCGATCAATTGCTCAATATTCCAAACTTTTTAGCCCTTTGTGTTAGTTATAGGTTGTTTGTGATCAAAATGATTGATGTGGAATATAAGGCAAATAATCACCTTTTGGTTTCAGGCGATGGCAAACTATCACTTCCTCGGCGATCTGAATGTATACGCTATCTTTCCTCAGCTTCGCTTCGGAAAGATAGCTACATCCAGATCGCCTCGGAAGTGATAGTTTGTCCAATCACCTTCACCAACGGTAATTATTTGCTTAATATAGGCATGTAGTACCCACGAGTTTCAGCATTTATTAATAACCCGTCCTCAATGTGCATTATGTCAATTTAACATGTCATGCTGATGTTAATATAGTATACTGTAACAAAATGATTGGCATTATTCAACATTTAAATGCATCTTTTCCCCTTCCCTAAATTCTTTATACTTCAGTAGGCCTATGCTCATTTTTTGAAATAATGTTTTTTATCCACATTATATTTTGTCGATAACTGACAATATATAATTCAAATTATGCTTTTCGAATTCAACATCGCAACTAACAATACTATTGATTGTATGATGCGGTGTCCGAATATGGCCCCCCTAATGTTTAACAACCGATATCTGAAAAAATATCTTTGAAGAGGCCACAAAATTTGTCAAGAATGAACTTCAAATGATAATGAAGACAATGCCATACCTTATTTGCCGACTGCGATCGTAATTGTCCCGTAATGGCGATTTGCATTTCACTCCGCAAAAAAATCACATTGAAAGAGGGTGCCGTAATATGGCCCCCCTATTTACATGATTTCAAAGGTCCGTTTTCTTGATAAATGATCAACTTTTTCCAATAAAAGTGCCATCAAAGTGTTCTTAAAATCTTCAAGATTACATTTATCCACAAAATATTTGTATAAACTTGACAAATCTGCCGAATCTGAGCAGATTCTGAAACGATGTCATTTATCCCTGTGCAAACAAATTTCCCATTCATTTGTACACACTTGACTTTTAGCGCGCAGAAGATGGTTTTTGATTGCGCGATGAGTCTTATTGCGCTTAACCACAAAGGAAATGGATAAGCAAAAGAAGTTCACTGCGCGGAATTATCTGTGTTAATGCGCTTAATCAGCTGATAAACAGGGGGGCCATATTACAGCACGGGCCATATTTGGTAGCCTGGGCATACATGTATGTTGTAATATTTTGTTATTGTCATCATTAAGATTGATCTTATCATAATTATATTATTTTCAAATGAGAATTACTTGTAAGTTGTATGCAAATGGGAATTGAGGAATTGCGTGTATTAGTGTGCTGGTTTTGTTATTGACTTTTGTACTAGTAATTAGATAGTAGTTAACTATATATATGGTTACCCCTTCTGATGATATGCTTTGTTTTCATTCACTTACCAACATCTCGATCTCCTGCCGGTTCTGTCACTTCAGAATCTGGTTGCACTTGGCCAATCGGAAGAAGGGGATTAAAGATGGCATTTAAAACCGCAGAATCATGTGCACTGCCACTGGTACACCCCGACATGTTTATTTCAAAATTCAACAAAATTACACTTTCAATTTCTCAGCGCAGCAGTCGAGCTTGAATCATTCGTTTCAGTGTTTACACGTCGGAGGAGTAGATGAGCAAATGTGTGTTAACCTTCCAAAGGCCAAAGGTCAATCATTGACCTATATTAAGTAGTCTAATTTGAACAGACTGTAATCACTATGTAAAGAAACGCCCCGATAAAGCTAAGGGTCTAAGAGGAAATACATACACCTTAATAAATATATAAATTAAATATGCAACCATACACATGAAAAGATGTCTTCGGAGCGGAAATACGAATTTAATAACACATGAAATTATAAAGATCTACTGCATTTGGAGCAAACTGTCTGAAAAGAGGCTACGTACAAAGTGTGTGTCTGCTGCGCTGCCGGTTGATGTCTGCGAAGTTTACGAAAACTTTGCCAGTTTGTAGCTCAATTATATCTCTACAAGTGAAACATGGGCGATAAGGAAGAAGTGTGGGACAATTGGGAAGATATGGCGGAAAGTGGGGTATGTCAAACGTTTTAATTTTATTTGTATTTCGTTCACATGTGCTTTTGTTTTCATGACTTCGTTTTGGAAGGTCGAGGCCAAGCGAGGGCTTCGCCCGCGCCTGCCGCCTGGGCCTGAGCTGAGCAGCGTGGCATGGCATGGCAATTTGGGCAACTGGGTAGCTACCGTGTTGGAATTCGGTTACGTTGTTGTTGACTTGTTGTTTGTCATGACTGTGTGTTTACATGCGCTTCCTTTTCTATTGGCTTGAATGTTCTCTGCAATTTCTTTGTTTTTATATTTGCATCTTTTAATAACAGTCTAACCTCATTTAGAATTGACTATTCCAGTTCCATGGCATAAATAAAGTAATTATTTAAAGCCTATTTTCCGCTTGTTAGGCCACATTTAGAGTACTGCTCCTCTGTCTGGAACCCGCATACGAACAAAAACATCTCCAAAATTGAAGCAGTTCAAAGACGGGCTGCCAGATTCGTCTCCAGTGACTACCAAAGAAGGAGCAGCATTTCGGCCATGATACAACATCTTAAATGGGAGACACTGCACTAGAAAGAAGAAGATTAGCTTCAAGTAGTGCTGTAACCGATCATCGGATCGGCATGCCGATCACGATCCGATCATACATGATCGGACCGTTTTTGCCGATTTCCGATCATGCAGAAAAAATCTGAAGATCGGATCGGCAAAAAAAAAAAAAAAAAAAAAAAAAAAAAAAAAATCTGTTTTTTTTTCTTTGGAAAATGATCCCCAAAAAACACAATTTGGGAATATAAATGAATACCAAAGCAACATATATCCATATTAATAAGCCCAAGGTAATCTTGTACGGGTATGCTTTCATTTCAAACTGATTACCTCTTCTTTTACAAAATTTGTTTTAATTTTTTTTTTTAAATTTTTTTATAGCCGATCATCCGATCCCGATCATCGATCCGATTTCGAAGATCGATAAAATTTTGCCGATCCGATCAAACGATCCGATCATCAAGGTCAGTTACAGCACTAGCTTCAAGCCTGAATATGATGTTCAAAATACAAAATGGACTTGTTGCTATCGACCCAACCGCATTCATCATGCCGATGGCGCCTAATAACACTCGTCAATATCACAAAAATAAGTACCAGCTACTCTAATGCCGAACTGAAGTATACAAGAACTCCTTCTTCCCGCGGACAGTCCTGTCTTGGAATGCTCTTCCAACAAATGCATTAGGTGCCAACTCGCTGGCGACCTTCAGGAGAGCATTTCCCGCCCTCGGCAATTAGGCCGAGATCACACACTATATGTTTATTGTTTTGTTTTGTGTTGTCTTGTTTTGTTTTGTTTATTCGTTCCTCGGCATTATATCCGGACTTTTGGATCCTGCTGAGTATCGACGTAGAAGTAGAAGTAGAAGATTAAAGTAAACATAACAAAAATAAAACAATGTAATTCGTAAATAATAATTTATGCCAACATTGTCATATAAATGTAAATATAAATGTAATAAATTTTTTTTTAAGGTGTATTTTAGTTTTGCTGTAACTTTGCTCACAAACAATTGGAAGTCAAGTGCTGGAAGTTTAGAATTTACATTTTTTAATAACAAAAATAGGTTTATAATAATAATGGCTAATGCAATGACATGTAATCTTCAATTCAAAGTTCAATGAACAGATGAAAGAATTATAAACATATTTTTCTTACCATTGTTTGGCCCTTACCCTTAGGATTCATTATTTATTGTTTTATTTTTGTTAAGCATGTTATTGTTGGGTCACAGTTAAATTTCTTAAAATCACATTCATGAGCCAGATCTACCCTTTTAACACAAATCTAATTGAGTTTTTGCTGCTAAAATTAATAGTAATTTATATAGGAATTGGTTTATTTTGTGGGAATAATACTTCTTACAAAATATATTTGTGTGTATTTGAAACACCTGAGAAATTCCTGACAAAATTAATGGAAATTATTATGATTTAGTTTATTATTCAGAAAAACACTCATGACAATAATACCCTAATAATTACACCAATACATCAATAATATACAATCAATGACAATGCCAACCTGTCAATTGATTAAAATGTGAGATTATAAGTCATACTCTTATCGTTTCTGATTGCATGTAATTTAATTAGTGATATTAACTGCCAATAGCTGGGCATTCTCTACCAACGCGTGCCAACGACTACCAATGCGTGCCCAAACTTTGCATGCATGGCTAAAAGATCTGATGTTCTATACAAATTGTAAAGTCTATAGCATCGGTTCTTTTAGTCATGCATGCCAAGTAGTGGGCACATGTTGGTAGAGAATGCCACTGACATGACTGACTGCTGTGTGTGAATTGTTTTTTGTAAAATTTAACTTTAATTTGTTTTGTTTCCTCTCCCTTTGCCATTTCCCATGTTGCAGGTGCTGGAGAAGGAGCTTGAGGAAGCCAAGAAGAAGAGGGAGATGCAAGAGTAAGTATGTAAAGCCTACCGCACACAGAGCCGACTCGACCCAATCCGACTGGTTTTCAGTCAGGCTTTAGTCGGTTTCGCTCAGTCGGAATCGGCCTCGAATGACCTCCGACTGGCTCTTGAATGGCAAAACCGGAGTCCTGAGGCAACGCATACAGAGCAGATTCGAGTGAAAACCAGTCGGATCGGTTCGACTCGGCTCTGTGTGCGGTGGGCTTCAGAATGCATTGAGCTAGGTTTGCTCCTAAGAGAGTAGAAAGTGCACACCGTGTGTAGAATTATTGTTAGTTTGTCCGATGACCGAGGTAATAATATCATTGCACAGAGAGATGCTGATCATATTCCGACTATATAAATTGAGTATATTATTTGCATTAATTATACTTGTAAGTAAGTGTAAGCAAGACTCTTCAAAAATTCACTTTCCCACTTCCCAAAATTGTCCAAATCCTCAAAATCCAATTGGAATTCTAGCGGTTCCCTCATACTTTGCTGCAATCGTATTAAGAAAAAGCACGGGACAGGTTTCTGTTTTTCAAATTTCCATTTAGTTCAAAAGATATTTACGATTGAAGTGTTCAGATGTTAAATTATCCACTGGACCGCGAAAACCATGTACAAAGTGAGTGTCAACAGAGTTACTAGATCCCTTATAGAAATTCTTGTATCGGCCCTCAACGATTTAGGATCTAAAGCACACAATCTTGTGATGGGAGTCTATCTGATTTGTCATTTTGGCCACCTGAAAGAAAAGCTTAAGGGAGAGCCCTGCTAATGATAATAATGTGTTGATGTGCTGATATTTTGATTGCTATAAACATATTCTATTTTCAGAAGTCAGCCACAATCCCAAGTGACTGCCATTCATTCCTCCAGAAGGATTCTTTGAGAAGGACCTACCAGTTGGTCAATGATAATGTTTTTATTTGGGGATACTTTGGCTGCTATGGACAGTATTTTATATGAAATTAAATTTATTAAAGGGCAATGAAACTATGGCTTTCGGCTATTATTATCGTTTAGAGGGTAAACAGACATTTTATTTGATACATAACTTGGCAATTTTGGCCTCCTGGATCCCATGAAATCCTTTCGTGAACATACCCACATTTTACTAATTCTTACGGCGGCAAAAGGTGATGGGAGCGGCCATGTTCTTGTAATTGCCCGACATGCTTTGCAAACTATGACGAGTGCGCTACGGGCCGAACAAAAAGCTTTTCACTGATTTAGAGACTCGTCAAAGCATATACAAGTATTCAGACAATGGTTTCAATAGATGCTATTGAAATGCATTAGTGCATATCACTGACCATAAGTCCGCACACACCTAATAATGGCGGCCTCCAGTGTTCGCATGAATAGTGGTAAACCCGATAGAGTTTTCACATATTTCTCCCAAAGCAGAAATCTGAGTCGGAGTTATGTTATATATAATAAAAAGGCATATTACGATATATCAAGTAGGATAAACTCTATTATTGAGTTGCATTGCCCTCTAAGTGTTTATACTTGATGTCATTTTCAGAAGTCAGCAACAGTCCCAAGTGACTGTGCCCTTCCTGCAGGAGGACTCTCAGAGGACAGCCTACCAGCCCCAGCTGAAGATCCTCAAGAGACCCAGTGATGCTGGGGGAGATCAGAACGCCTCTGAGATCAAGGACGTTAACAAGGTTAGTTAAAGGGATGCCTGTAAAGTGTCTAACTCCACGAAAATGACTTGGAGCTTCCTCGTTTCTCTTCTACCGTGTTGTTTAGCTTATGGTAAGAGAAGAATAAAATAGGGTTAGTTTTTTTCAAATGCCCCTTTAGTATGACGATATCTATCATTCAGCTCAAGAGCGTTAATGAACGGTCATAAACCTCATAAACGTCATACATAATTCATTGTAAAAGCTGACGCATATTTTCGCTTTTTTAACCAGGTAAGCAGTGTTCCTTTTCAATGAAACTTTCACACATCATTCGGACATATCTTACAATGATTTTGGTACAGGATTGAAGTCTCAAATGTCATTTTGGGCAATATCTGACACTTCACAGGTGCACCTTTAAGCCTAAGAGCACCTTTCTTTGTCGTCACTTTCTACTACCAGCTATAATCTATCCGTTTTGATAACTTTATTATAATAACAGGGAATTAGTATTCACTGAACTGTCTGAACAATTAAACCTTGATACTGGTGGGAAGAGTTGTAATTTCGTGGATGATATATATTTTTTTCCACCTGGGCCTCAAATTTATGGTGTGCTTCAGGATATGATGTATGCATTGGGTTTGTATAATTGCTTATTGAAATAATGTTAGTTGTATTGATGCTTTTGTTTAATGTCTACTATCGCTGTCTCTTTCATTTTCTGTCTGTCGTTATGCGCTTTGGAATAGGTCGAAGATGTATGGCGCTTTATAAATTGCTCCTACTATTAATATTGGTGGTGTGTGTACTTTATGTTTGGATTTATGTAAATTAAGATGGAGAATATATGAGTTTTTCAAGGAATGTAATTAACAAGTGATTTTTGTAAAGGAAAAACCCAGTGATAGAGGTAAAAACTCCTTGACTCTCTCATTTGGTCAATTGCAAATACAGTCAAACCTGTCATAGCATCCACCTATCTATAGCAGCCAACCTGCCTATAGTGGCCACCAAACATGATGATCCTTGCAGAGAAAACAAAGGTAATGGAACCTGTCTATAGTGGTCACCTTCCTACAGTGGGCACTTTTCTTGTTTGCACTGTACATGTATTAAAGTTATTCATACTTATGTTTCAAATGTTCATGTTTTTGTTTTCCCTTCTCTCTTTGTGTGTAAAGATGAGTTAACTGCGCCCTGAGCACCTTGAAAAAGGTGGAACTGGTGCATTATAAGACTTCTTTATTATTATTATTATTATTATTATTATTATTCACTCAATATTTTATTGTCACTACAGCCCAAGCCCAAAACTTTAGCAGAGCGAGAGGAGGAGTACAAGCAGGCCAGACTGAGGATATTGGGATCAGCTGAAACTGACTTCTCAGAAGCTTCACCTAGGTATGATGATTTTTCACTTCGTCAAATTCAAACAAAATCACTTGGAGCTTTCTTTTGTACCTTGTTGTTTAGCAGTAGATGATACAATCTGACTAAATTTTCACTGGGTTAAAGGGATAGCCCCTCTTTTGCAAGCCAAATTTCAAAAGTTGCGAGATTATTGACTTATATGAAAGAAAATGTCATTTAATAGCATGCCTGAAAAAAAAACTAGGGCTTGAAATCTCTTTTTCGTGGAGTTATAGAGCTAAAACTAATAAACCATCGTCCAACGGTTAATTGTGCACTATACGTATTTTCACCCAGTGAGGAAGTTCGTACACGGATTCGTACACCAAAGAGTACCACAACGCTATGCGTGACCCCTACATGACCCGCGCATATATAACAATGGATGACCGAATACTGTACAAAATAACCAAACCTCGTTTAAACTGACTACATGTTATTATATATTCTTAATTTTTGAGATTTTTTTCCATGACATACCTTTACAAATGTCGGCTTCAAAATACCTTTACAATAATAAGTACAATATTATTGTAATATTATGCTAAATCAGTTAAACTCTTTTCTTGACCGATATATAGTTTGATGGAGGGACGCATTCGTTTTTCATTCATAGAAATTACAGGGCTGTTCGATCTGATTTTTTTTGTGTGTGTTACATTCATCCTCATCCGTCAACTGGAAACTGTTCAGACGTTTTGTAAAAGAGGGACTGTCCCTTTAACAGCAGTCTTTTTAATACAAATTTCGCACTATGATATTGGTTTATTATCGCAGTCTCAAATATCACTTTGATGTGTTATGAAGTTCATAGGTCACTTTAAACAAATCAAGATGAAGACAGCACGTGATAGTAAAATGAGTACATGCATGCAAAGTACAAGTCTAAAAAAAAAAAAAGTACATGAGGGTATAAGGTGCTATTATTCCCAAGACGATCATTGAAGCCATTATAAAATACAAGTTGTTTATCTTTATTGCATACATGGTTTTTTGTTTCTACTCTCCCACAGACCCAACATGGAAAACAGACAAAAGGACAAGAATTCTAGTGGAGCTGGAGGCTCTAAGAGATAACCGTTGTATGCAGACTGTCGGAAAGGAAGGAAACCGCGAGTATAGTAATGTTCAAAGACGTACGCCGGCGCAGGACTTCGAGCCAAGTCAATCGGAGCTGTCTGTGCGTTAGGCGTATCGTAGAGATGGCAAGTTACCGACACTTCCCAGAGATGTAACAGGCATAAGACGAACAAAAGGGAAGGATCCGTAAGTCTGAAAATATTCAAAGACGCATGCTGGCGCAGGTTTTCGAGCCAAGTCACTCGGAGCTGTCTGTGCAATTGGCGTTTTGTAGATTGCAAGCTATCAACACTTCCCGCAGAGGGAACAGAAATAAGACCAGTAAAAGGGAAGAATCCCCAAGTCTGGAAATGTTCGAAGACGCAACCTGACGCAAGACTTCGAGCCAAGTCACCTGGAGCTGCCTGTGCGATAGGCGTATTGTAGAAAGAAAGCTATCAACACTTTCCGGAGAGGTAACAGACATAAGACTATCCATATATGGAAGGATCTGTTAGTCTGGAGAGATGTATCTTGATGCAGGCTTCGAGCCAAGTCACCCGGAGCTGCCTGTGCGGTAAGGATATTGAAGATTTTTCAAAGATGCTTCCCGACGTAGGCCCCTAATGCTTATTTGCCGAGAGCTGTCTGTGATTTAGCGGTAGTTTGCGATAGATGCTCTCTCACGGTGAGAGAGCATTTATCGCAAAGTCTCACCATCTAGAGAAACAGAAATGCAGGCAAATGGAAAGGAAGGATAGGCGAGTGCAGAAATGTTAAAAGACGCACACCTGTGCACGGCTTGCAACTCTCTGCATAGAAACGGTAGTTTGCAAGTAATCCATTGTTACCATAGATTGCAACAATTTAGACTAGCTTGAATGAGTATCATGGCCTTAAGTGAATAACCTCAAGCGCTCTGTAGTATGGTGACTGTTCCATGCTTCTTAGTGGAGCAAGGGGAAATAGATGCTAACTTCTAGCCAATTCAAGGAGGGCCCCATAAGAAAAAGATCCACAATTAATTGTATGATTAATCTTCCAATCAATTAATCAGTCATATGATGTATGATTACATAAACGGTACCCCGGGGTACCAGATGAAAATCTGCCATTTTGTTTAATTATCTATTTAATTTTTAGGGCTGTACTGTGGGTATAGCGTGCATACAATCGCGCGCTGCACTGCATGCACAACGCAATAGGTGCGGTATGGTTGGACGCAAGATGGCGCTACACAACGCGGTACCCCGGGGTACAACGGTACCCCGGGGTACCGCGTGTGTCATCATATATCAATTCATCATACAATTCATTGCGAGTCTTTATGAATAATGGGGCCATGTGTTTACTGTATTGGCAGGTGGCGAAGATGCCGCACTGTTCCTAAGGAATGACAGCTTTAGTGCCACTGCATTATATAGCTTGATTTGTTAATTTGTTTTGTTTGTTCTTCAGTATGTAGTATATTAAGATTCATCTTCTTATAAACATTTCACCCCAAGTTATCTTATCCTAGTAGTAGATAAGGGAAAACCCCCTCTCCTAGGGAATTAAAGCTGCGGAACATTTAGGTTGGAAACGGTACCAAGTCTCAAGTTCTTGGGCTTTCAGAGCAGTGAAGTCCTATGTTGTGGATTGCATATAGTTATGAAACATCCATTAAAGATGTAGTGCAAAGAAATGTCCCGTCAAATGCATTCCTGCTTGCTTTCAAAAATCATAAATGCCTAAAAATGATTGTTTTTCCTAACAATGGCCAGTAAAGATGCTATCATTAAAGGAAAAAGAAAAGTTTGTCCTGATCTAGGTAATTAATGATTAACACACACAAAAGTAGAATTATGAGTAGAGCTCCTACATGTATGTCTCATATGGCTGTGTGTGCAAAAGATTTGCAATATTTAACATGTTGACCACCCACGGGAAACAAGAAAAGTGGCCACTGTAGACAGGTGACCTCTATAGACAGGTTCCACAAGACTGTTTTCCTCTGCAGGGGAACACTTTTGGTGGGCACTATAGGCAGGTTGGCTGCTGTAGACAGGTGGCTGATAGACAGGTTTGACTGTACAACCAAACCTGTTGTAGTGGCCACTGGCCACTCGTCTGTTGCAGCCAACCTGCTGGTTTAGTGGCCATCAAAAATGATAAAGTGATCTCTTGTAGAGAAAAAACAAACAATGTATTGAAACATGTCTATAGAGGTTGCCTGTCTACAGTTGCATATTTTCTTGTTAAATTTAGATGGTCTGTGGTCACAATTCACACAGATTTTACTGTAGTTATCTCAAAATACCAAAGTCTTGTTGATATATAGGGTACAGTTTGTATGGATACAAGTGTGATTTTGCAATGCTTGAAATAAACTTAGATTTGAAATGGTAAAGTGTTGTCAATAAATTCAGAGAGGGAGGAAGGGGTTTTGTTTTGAAAATGTTCCTACCTTGATATACCAGAATATTTTGCAACAATGTTGTCCGATAACATTTCTTCATGTACATTGATTATACTTTATTTAAAATGTGTATTTCCAGTGAAAGGGACTAACTGTATATGTATTTGTGACCGTGTTTCTTTATCTTATAGAGCCCAAAATATCAGCGCTGGGTTCTACTAGCTTGTTATTCCGAATTTTCTTACATTAATTACAGATTAGAATGATATACTGGTACTGTCAACTTGACAATATCTGTCCATTGACTTCTGTCTCATGTTTATATGAATTGTTATTTGAATTGTTATAAAATGTAAGATAACACTCTTCAGTCTTCGCACATTAATTTATTTGATGTGCATGTAATTTTTTGTTAAGAAATTGTTGGGTTGAGATATATGCAGGTACATGTATCTGCTAAGATATCAGTTGAGTATCGATGTAAATAATGAGGGTGTGTTGTTCAGTCTTATAAGAGCTGTTCTCATAAATTTTGTATTAATTAAAGCTGAAATAATATTGTGGCCTGTTACTTACATGTACATGAGAGAGGAATAATTCAATACCGAATCAAAGCAACTTTTAATCCACATGTAGCACAAATATTATTGCCTTTATCTATTGCATAGTTGTTCATAGAAAATGAAATTTGACCTTTCAAAAACTTGCAAACAGTGAACCTTGCATAAGTCGAACTCGCGTTAAATATTGTTTATTTAAAGGTCTTAAAGGGAAGCCAAATGATGGCATTACTGATAAGTGCATAATCCCTGTCACATATAATTATATATTTCCTCTTGGGTATCACTAATAATGGAAACATTCAATGTATTTGAGATCACTATTATCTGTTTTGACTGACCACTGAAGGCTGCCATGTTTTCCAGCAGTACCGCATGAAACGTCATCTGAGAATCTGAATGCACTAACAAAAGATATGTCGGTGGTTATGTAACTTTCTTTTGTTAGTGCACGCTCAGAATTTGTTTCATGCAGAAAACATGGCAGCCTCCTGTGGTCAGTCAAAACAGATGAAAGTGGTCTCACAAACATTTATTAGTCATGCCCAGGAGGAAATATATGACTAGAAGTGACATGATTTGGTAACGGTAACCCAAAGTCAGACATTGGCTTCCCTTTAAACTCTATTCTGGATCCCATTCCTTTGTTTTCTATTGTATTTTTACCGAAATAAGACAGTTTGTCTAGGTCATAGCATTCTTCTACCGTCTCAATGGATTTGAAATGCAAGTTTGACTGTATTGTAAGAATGGACGATTCATTTTGGGGTAAAAAATTGTTAAAAAGGATCTAGTATCTTAGTCTGAATCAACTGAACTCGCTTGTGTCTCTTTCATGCGTCATTGTTTTCATTTTACTTATTGTCGTATGGAACCAGCTAAATCATAAATACTTTTAATAATAACAAGAGAAATTTGAAGAAAAAAAACCTGGTTTCATACTTTTGTTAGTAAAAGGAAAACAGCCAGGCATAACAGAACCACCAGAGATGCAAGTGAGTTTGGTCGATTAAGTTACAAGCAATTAGATGAAATTTAAATTTTGGGGAATCGGCCTATCATACCTAACTACATGTAGCTCTGTTTCATGTGCATTTCTTGTATGTAATACGTTAGATATGGGGGGGGGGGGGGGGGGGGGGTGTCTCACAAAGATCCTAAGTTGAACTCGATTATAAGTTGGACCTAACTATTATGGAAAGCCATTTGTAGCCTTGGAATACAATATATTCAAAAGCAAAAAGGCAAGAATTATAGAAATTTCATAAATGTTGCATCAAGAACATACAAATTCCTTGATAATACAAAGTATTAATGATTTGAATCAACATTTATGCCTTTGAAAAGGGACTTTGACAACAAATTTTCAAAGAAACTAATGGCTTTCCATACTTTTTAAGTCCAACTTAGAGCTAAGTTCAACTTAGGATCTTTGTGAAACACCCCCCTGGTCTTTGTGCGAGAGTGAAAGGGCTGCTAGTCAATTTGGGGCTAAAATGAGTTTTGCATGTGATGCAATATTTTCTGATATTTATTTGTTATTTTTGGGGAATCATCAAAAACATGAAGAAGCCTCGTTTCTACAAGGCTCCCAAACTTTGAACTTTATTATCCTTGAACAATGAAGTATAAACTGTGACTTTAAGTTCCCTTCTCATTCTCGAGCGACAATGTGCTCTCTAGCGATTTCCAATGTGTGTGTGTATATATCCAGAAAATTTGCTTGTATAGAATGTTATCCATAGTTTGAAGCGTAAACATACAGTTTCTATTTTTGACACGACCACTTTTAAAAAGTTTGTATATTTATGATTTGTAGTATTGCAACTTTCACAACGTAGATGATTTAAAAGTGTAATTGTTATGCCGATCATGATACCAAATTTCCTCCATTTTGTAAATATGTACATATGTATGCACATTAAATATCTGTTATTCAATAAAAGAAATAGAAAACAGATTTTGTGTCCAAGACAAAATACTTTTTCCCCGTCTGATGGATGAAAATCTACCTACAAATAATTTATTTATTCATCAACAAACAAAAAATGATGAAGAATTCACAAGTCATATCATAGGCATATACAGTTTAATAATTAAATACGAATAGTAGAACAAAATTACATTAAAAAAAATGTTTGTGAAGACATTTATAGCTTGACAAAAGCAAGCTTTCATTGCACATTAATAATATAACAGTCTTACATCTGATGAATTGAACATTCACTTCAAGAACACTCGTAAACACATAAATGGAAAACAATAAATATCAAATGATAAATACTTAAATAGGAATGATAATGTCGCACAAGTACTGACAAAACAAATAAAAACGATATATAAAATAAATATAAAATGATAAATACAATGTACTTCAAAAGGAATGAAAATGTGGCATAATTAATTCATGGCATACATGTACAATAGTACAGCAGAAATAAGTACTGTCCATATAAGTTGATGCAATTTGCAAAGACCCAATCCAATATTTGACAGATTTCTTTCTTAACTATTTTGGCACAATTTGACATTTCAGGTTTTTCAGGAACACTTGATACAAATAATAATATTCAAATATTGTTCCAACCCATATTTGGAAGCTCTATGAAATATTTGTTCTGGTGAGTGAATAACTTATTCTAATAATTTTTCAAGTGAAACTTTTGAAATATAAATCTTTCCCCAGTTGAATAAAAAATAAAGATTAAGTGAAGTATTACAAATGAAAGTCATCACATAATATTTTCTGGCATTATGTTTGCTAAATCCTCCATTAACTGTTTTATAGACTGGGAAACACATAGACTGACCTAAACATGTGGTTTGTTTGCAAATTGTAACCAATGAAACTTTTCCTATTACTATTCATAAAATATACCAATTTGTTGACTAAATATATCTTAATAATAGTATACGTATTGGCAATCCATGTTTTTGTTCTACATGTATCAAAAGAACCATATGTAAATTGAAATCTTAAATACGATTGTTCAAAAATTATATGATTGTATGTTCAAAGCTCATTCTATAAATCTTTCTTCAGATAAAACATAATTAAAACACTTTTCATCTACTGTCAAAATCAGGTCCATTACTTATCAAAAGTAAAATCATTGTTTCATTCTATGTTGTGCATATGCATCAATCAAATTTGTTCTTAAAATGAATAAAAATAATACTTCATTGAAATGTTCATAACTTCAAAACAGTTTTAGATCATTGTAAATGACATTCGTTATCATATCATATCCTTTTAGAGTTAAATACCAAACATAGCTGATAGTTGGCACTTAATGCACTTCAATAAATACATGTTGTCATCAAAAAGAATATTTCTACCTAGATTGTTGTCACAAATAATTAATTAGCAAAAGTTATTTATTTACAATTGTTATTTCAAAAGAAAACAAATGCTGAAAATGGCTTATTTATCCATTATAAAAGGTTTGAACATTAAAAGCAATTCAAAATGAATTTTGCTTTTTACTCAAGCAAAATCTTTGGCATACACAAATGCCCAAATGTTCTATTAAAGGGGTAGTTGAGTTTTGGTGTAGAGAGTACAGTTTGGCCAAACTGAATTTTAGTAACCAAAACCTGCACCATTGCATTACAAACTAATAGTTATAACTCCACCATGCTCGAAAGGTACATGTATACAAAATTACAAACGACTAAGTACTAATCAGTTTTTCATTACCTCACAAAAAATTATTTTGTGCAGCGCCCTCTATACCAAAACTCAACTATCCCTTTAACACATACAAATATGACAACACATATTATAAAGGATACATTTATTCTATAAAATGTCAATATAAAGATATCAAATTACACAACATGTTAAACTATCCTCACGGCAATTACTTGGGATATTTTCTATGAAATGTCAACATACAAATATCAAGTAAGTAATGATCATGGATAATTATATTCTTGTTCTCTATCTGGAATATTATGGAATGATATATATTGCACTTGAGTAATGTCGCAGTCACGTATCCACATAAAGCATTGCTGTAAGGGCCACAAGAAGCAAATTTAGGAATCACTATCTTAAGCTCTCTACAGACAGAGCCGACTCGACCCGATCAGACTGATTTCAATTCATCGTGTTGAATCGGCCCGGACTTGCATCCGACTGTCTCTCGGCTGGCAAAATGTGTGTCGCGAGGCACTGAAAACTGCACCGATCCGACTGAAAACCAGTTGGATCGGGTCGAGTCGGCTCTGTCTGCAGAGGGCTTTATGGTACAGTAAACATCCTGTAATATGAAAGCCTTATAAAGCCTCTGAATAGCCACATCAGATATACAGCAATTCCGTAACTGTAAAAAAAGCCACAGCAGTCCACATGGCTGATTTTACGAGACAGGATTTGAAAATTTTGAAATCTTAACTCTGCATTCCCTGAAGTGCCATGTAGACCCAATGACTGTCACGTTGATGCCCTGATTGCCACAAAATATCCTTGGAAAAGCCAAATTTCAATAAATTTCACAAAAATGGCATCACGTTGCTCTAACGGTGAGGCTTCACGGAAAGATGTGACTTGAACGTTGAGACTTAAGACCCATCCTTCATTTCATGTGAGAGGAGCATTCATGCCATCCACGGAACGCCTGCAGAGGAACAAATAAAAGGGTTGAAAAAATCAAACTTCAGTCGGGTATTCACTATATTTGAAATACAGTGGAACCTTGTAATACAGAGCTCTGATATAACAAAACCCTCTTATAACAAAGTACCAAGATACAAGGTTATTTTCGTGGTCCCAAGGACCTTGTTATAAAAAGGTTCCACTGTAATGTATTAGCTGCATACTCACAGCAAGGAAAATATATACTGCATTTTACATTTTGGATACCTTGAAAAAACAGGAAAATTAAATTTGAGGAAAGTGAAAGTTTAGTCAAGTAATAATTAAATTCTCTCTGTGTATAGAAAATATGAATTGCATTTTTTGGGTTCATTTTAGGATAATTTTAAGGATAATTTTTGAGGAAAGTGAAAGTTTAGTCAAGTAATTACCCAGATTTCTCTGTGCATAGAAAATATAAATTGCATTTTTGGGGGTTAATTTTAGGATAATGTTAGAATGCATTTCTGTGCATCAAAGAGAAGAACTTGTGGTATATTTTATCAAGGAAATCATTTACATTCAAAGTTAGATTACTTTTGTTTGTACTTCTAATAAAAAGA
>JBAMJV010007685.1:0-47500 GCA_037951105.1 Echinarachnius parma | reverse complement strand
ATAGGGCAAATACAGTGATTTATATTTTTGTAGGATGCAGGAAAAAAACAACAACACTCAAACAATACAAAAATATAAAAAACAGACAGAACTAGATGGATCTTCGACTGCGCGCAGTCGAAAATGATGCATCCGCCATTACGCGATTTATATCAAGCCCAAATCAACATGTACACTGAATTAATTCTGTCAACTCAATTTTGATGGTACTCTGTCTTTTAGATCTTGACGTATCACAATTATGAGCTATAAGTGACCTTGACCTTTGACCTCATGACCCCTAAAATCTAATCAGATCATCGGCCCCCCAAGATACATACATGTACCAAGTTTGGTCAGAATCCGTCAATCCGTTCTTGAGATAACACGATCACGAGCTATTTTTGCATATATAATGAGCTCTGTGACCTTTGACCTTTGACCTCATGACCCCAAAATCTAATCAGATCATCGGCCCCCCAAGATACATACATGACCCAAGTTTGGTGCAAATCCGTCAATCGGTTCTTGAGATAACGCGATCACGAGCTATTTTTGCATATATAATGAGCTCTGTGACCTTTGACCTTTGACCTCATGACCCCAAAATCTAATCAGATCATCGGCCCCCCAAGATACATACATGACCCAAGTTTGGTGAAAATCCGTCAATCGGTTCTTGAGATAACGCGATCACGAGAACGGGACGTACGGACGGACGGACAACCCGAAAACATGATGCCTCCGGCTACTTCGTTGCGGAGGCATAAAAACAATCGATCAAACATGTAAATAAAACCAAAATAAATTGCATAATTTTGCATTATGTATGGCATTCAAAAATGGCCCAGAAATTTCAAGCTGGTGAAATAGATAGATTAATGAATGGGTGAAATAATGAATGAATGAGCATGTTCATTGACGAATTTATGATTGATTGAATGCATGCATGATTATTTGAATGAAATGATGAATGAATGTATATGTACAAATGAATAAATAAATCTCTGATTGGAATAAGTGAATGAAAAAACAAACAATTTTTATAATTAATAAATGGATGGAATAAGAGATGAGGAAATATACCTGGCTACAAGAAGCTCATCCTTCTTCTTCTTTAGTGCTGCTAGTCTTGATTTCAGATCTCTTGTCGAAGCAAACGCTGCCTTCCAGTGAATGAAAGCTTGTCTAAGCACCCGGTGTGACACAATGACGGTTACAGTCCGATGGGTAGTCAACAGAGATTTTTGCCTCTCCTTGAAGCTAAGCCATCCTAGTAGCACTCTGTAGGAGAGAAAACAAAGACAAATGATACCTTTTTTGTGGGTTGAAGTCTTTGCCTGATAAGACCAGGGCTCCGTAACACTAAGATTTATGATTAATTGTACAATTAATCATAAAAACTTACCTTAAAAATTAAACACAACCTTGCATTCAAACACCTATCCATGTCACAAAAATGTCATTTTCTAGCAACAAAAAAACTCTGATTTTTATACATGAGCAACAACAAAGTTGCATTTTACAGGCAACTTGCAACCACTTGCAACTCAATGTTTTAATCAATGGGCAAGTTCCCTTATACCAGAATCTAAATGTTTAAGAAAGAAATGATTTCTTTACATTTTGTAGTGACTTACTTAGATGATATTCAAGAGCAAAAGGATAATGTGAATTTAGGAAGGAGTTTTAGATTGATTTACTTACTTTGCTTGGAGGTGATTGTTGCGATGTTGCCTAGCCAGAGTCCCCTTCCTAGTCTCATCCTGCCAGACCTCAAACGTTGCTTTCAGCGTGAAGTGGTTCTTTCTTGACTGCACACACTGAAGAACGATCCTCATTCCAGAACGATCTACAAAAAATAGTTTGAAGAAAAAGAGGGTTTGATAGCTATAAGACTATACAAGTACTGCATTTCCCCAAGAAAAGCTCTTAATCTTGTAACCCATTCAAGACTCTTGAATTCAGGAAAAGGTTGTTTTTCATCATTATATTATTAATTCATTATTATTATTGTTATTTTCCTTATCTAGGTTTGCACAAGTAACATTTGATAGATGGTCTAGTTTGGTCGTCCGATTTGGCAACTTACAAATTCTTCAGCTAAGAGATAACACAGTAATTCCTTACAATTAAATTTCATCTAGAAGTAACTCGGGCAAGTAACTTTCATCTTGGAGCAAGTAACATTTTTAAAATGTATGATAGTACTTGTCCAAACAGGCATTAGTATGGAGGCTTGTTTATGACTAATAAAAACAAAGGAAAAACCCTACCTCTGGCCCACATCCTGAGTGCTTGGAAGCATTTCATCCTCAAACGGTCCTCATGACCCTTTCTCGCTGCCTTCACTTGCTGCTGATGAGTCTTGGCAGTTGCCCATGTGTGCCAAACCTGCATTAATATATGTAAGAAAAAACATGATAATTCAACTAGTGCTGCATATCTACATGTGCATCTATGACTACAGTATAACTGCAGTTATAACAATAACGGTTTGTCTTTTAAAGTGGTTAACTGTTTCTATAATGATAAGTAAATTGATGATTATTATTCAGTCAAGTTACCTTGGCAACAAGTTTCTGTCGGTAGTCCTTCTCGACCTGCTTTTCTTCCAGTCTTTGTCGCCACAGTTGGAACGCCCTGCCAAGAAGCTTGATGTCCTTATCACCTTTGACCATGGTGGCTGAACGATGAAGCGTGACCGTGTTATGATACCTGCCTCGCCACTTCATGAAGCACTGTGCAAGCTGAATTACAAAAAGAGAATGGAAAAGTTCAATTGCTTTAGTAATGAATAATTACAGAAATTATGTTCATTACCCCAGTAATAATTTCAAAATATGTAAAGTCATATTCTGAGTTAAAGGAATCAAGTAATTTTGGTGAAAATTACTTTTTTTGATTAATGTGAAGTTTAAGGTGTAATTCATCTTCTAATAACCACATGAGTTGCATATCTTAAAAAATAATGTCAAAATTCATCTTTTGGAAAACCTCATATCTCATTTCAGGATTTAGTGCGAAAACCTTGTATCTCAATTTCCCGCCTTCCAAATTATTTTTTGTGCATTTAAACCATTTCATATCGAATTGATTATCAAACATAGTCTTAAGTTCGAATAACATAGCCTACGCACATAATTTGTTAAAATCAGAATGTTTTTTCGCTCTCCTGAACATTTTTTTTTTTTGAGATACAAGGTTTTAACAGCCCAGCGACGATATGCAAAAACTAACAAAAGGTCAATAAAATGTTTATTTCTGTGATCTGCTATGTCCACTGAGTGACGATATCTTATATGGCCGACTCGAGTAATCAACACAAATGTAATATTTGCTAAACTCATTGCCATAACAAAAAACACAGCTGAAAAGCTCCCAGTGACTTTCAAATTCAATAAATATATTTATAAGGTTTTAATAGAGAAATTCAGAAATCTGAAATCCTGCTCCATACTATTGGTGATATGAATACAACCAGTTATGTGAGAACCGCTAGAGGTTGTAGTAAGTTTTGACAATTTGTTAGATCCTCTTAATCCTATATAGCCCGGGGGGGGGGGGGGGGGTGGGGGGGGCTAAATTGGCCCCCCTCGACATTTTTCGCGATAAATTTTTAACGCGATAACATCTTGCGCTGAAATTTCATGACTTTTTTCTTTTGGGTCTTGCGCATCTTTTGAAATAAAATTTTTGAAAATCAGACCTACCGTTACAAAGTCACGTGACCTTTTTTCTATGCATGTCAGCCCGAAAATCTCTAAATTTCGTGATTTGTGTACAAAACATATGGAAATATCAGTTTTCATAAAAAGAGATATACCATTGGTTATTTGGTCTTGTTTACATTTTAGGTGTTTGTTTTGGGCTTCAAAGTAGTTGATTTATCATTAGAAATAAAATAAACAATAAAAACAATAAAATACATAAGCTAAAAAAACAAAGAAATACATAAGAAATTATAAAAACAATACAAAAACATAAGGAAGAAGCTGGCTCTTCCAATTTTTTTTGTTGTATTATTATTCCAAATGGTCTAAAGAACATATGTAGTCAAAACCAATGTTTAATTATGAAGAATGTATGATTTATGGGTAAAAATATGAATTTTATAACCTTATTTGCATAAATTACCATAATTATGCAAATTAATGCATTTTAAAAAAAATTAAAATTACCATAGTATTCGATACACTTCACTAAACATGCATGTTAATTTTCATGGCGAACGGCCGCTTCGCGGCCGAGATCTTAAGGGGGGGCAAAATTAGCCCCCCGGGCTATATAGGGTTAAACTTACCACAGTCCTTTCCTTCTCAAGTTGATGCTCTTGTTGGACCAGCAGCTGTCTCTGAGATATGGCATGGAGACCCTTCAGAGCATGCAGGCACCTACAAGGAAAGTATGATTATAAGAATTAGATAAAAACAAAGGACAAACATTTTCTTCCCCTTACCACAAATGAAAATTAGTGATGAGATAATGAACGCAAACTTTGTTTTACTTTGAAATATGTCTCTGGTTTATGATTAATGAGAATTCTGAGAAAAAAAATTGCCTTTTTTTACCAAAACACAACAAATAGACAGGCACCTACACGATAAGTACAAACGTAGGAGTT
Organism: Echinarachnius parma; assembly: GCA_037951105.1. Taxonomy (NCBI): domain Eukaryota; kingdom Metazoa; phylum Echinodermata; class Echinoidea; order Clypeasteroida; family Echinarachniidae; genus Echinarachnius; species Echinarachnius parma. The sequence continues at coordinate 42,897 of JBAMJV010007685.1, read as the reverse complement.
AGATAGAATAAAAATGCACAAAATGTTAGCTCTCCATCAACAATTATCTTCCCCTCCCCACAAATGAAAATTCAAATAAGAGATGAAATAATGAATACCAATCTTCTGAAATTCTAAGACTTAGTTCAACTGCATTGTAAAGCTGTTATGAAAACATTTTGTCGATCCAATGGTTGACATTACCTGCCTATTTTTTACATTACATAAAATAGTTGACCCATTGCCAATACCTGCTGGGTTTTGAACCAACTCTATTGGGATTGAAACATCTAGCAGGGAACAGTTAAACTCTAAGCACTGCAACACTTTCACAGATTCTTCCTCCTACACAGTACTTCCCATCTAACATTGAAAACATAAATTTGCCAGGTTTTAATCGCCTTTTATCAAATGTTACAAAGCAAACAACAATACGCTTGTTACATACTTCTTAAGTAGGGTGTTGCCATAGCAACGATCAGCCTGCCGAACACCCTGCAACATTCTCCGCCAAGCCATGAGTGTTTGTTTGCGCCTTCTCTCCTCCACTGAGGTCTTGTGTAGGGCCAAGGTTTCTTCCAGCTCATTTGACCTCCTGACCAAAGATCGCCACTTGGTGGCAGCAGAGAGGGCAAGCTGCTTTCTGCGTCGTGATGCTGCATGCTGCTCCTTCCAAATAGAGAAAACCTAGAATGCGGATACAAAATAAATAACAAAAGTATATGTAGTTATTGTACAAAGTACTGAAGTAGTGATGTAGTACGAACATAGTTATGGTTCTAAACAACTTTTGATATTGGGTTAGAGCTGGATGATTTCTTGGGTTTAATCGGTTCATAATTTTCAATCCTAGAGTTAAATTAATCAAGCGATATAAACCTTCAATAACATACTATGTTTCAAAATGATGAGCTGCAAGAAATAGAATGGGTTAACTTTGGTCTTACAATTAAAGACTTGGCACAGAGTTCATATTCAATTTGCAATTCCAGGGTTACATGATAATCCCTATAAACTTTCCATAAACCTTTGATGACAAGCTGTATTTTTAAATAAAGAACTGCAAAGAATAGACACAGACAAAATAGTTTAAAATGTACCTCCTTCAAGAGAGCTCTTTGCTCCTCTCTCTCCCTGCGCCTCTCCGCAACCACCTCTTTCCACGTCGCCATGGTTACAGCCATGATTCTCTTGGTCTCCCTCTCCCTGTGGGCTGCAGCGAATCTCCTCACACGGAATGCTGTGCGCCAAAGACCGAAGGTAGCTAACAAGTCAGAGCGGTTCTTGCTTGATTGGATGTTACACAGACTGGCTTTCTGTTGCTTCATTCTTTGAATGGCTGCCTTCCAACTCGTGAAACTCCTAACACAAAGTAGGATTTAGAATAAAATTAATGCCGTAAATTAAACACTCTAATTATGCTTTGTAAATATAAATGTATAAGCTTTTCATAGAAAAAATAACATTTCAAATTAATTAAAATACACTTAGTAAGATTGAGATGAAGATAAAGGATGTGCGAATGAATGAAAGAAAGCTTATGAAATGTTATAAATGTTGTAAATCAAATCAAACACTGACAAAGATTATCTGTTACAAATTTGCAAATGTAGAAGTCGTTCCTTGAAAGAAATAACATTCAAATTAGATATTTTTAATAAGAAATATTAATATTTGATTACAAATAATGTTGTGAATAATTGATTATTGATATTTACAAAAACAATTTCACTAAAATTGCTCTACCTTGCAAGGACCTTTCCACCATGCACCATTCTCGCTCGTCTCATCTTCTCTACCGCTTCTCTCCACTCCACCCACGCTTGGCGAAGTACGCCTGCATCTCTTCTGATCATAACGGCCTGGTGGGAGAGGCAAAGCTTGGATGAAGTTGTCGCCCACTCATGCCATGCCCTGATGATGGTGCACAGGTGACTGTGCACGGCTCCGTGGTAGTGGGTCAGGATCAACTCCTCCTTGTGGAGACGCGCCTTCCAGTGACAAAATGCCTGCAAGATAACATGATATATCTTTATTATTATTTTTACATAAACAATATTGGGCTTCGTCTATTTCATTGCATGTTTTTCAATCATAAGTTAAATCTTAAATAAGATGTCACATATATTCGAAACGAGCACTGGCCCACCAAACCAAGGCCATCCATAATTAGCTTTAGGTCACCTGTTCATTAATCTGCTTTTTACAACGCAAAATTTTCTCGCCAAAAGAGTAAACTAAAAATTAAAGAGTTCAAGGTTTGTATCTTTTTTTTACCACCAGATTCAGGTGTTTGGCCTTTATCAATTATCGAGCCATACCTGCTTGAATGGGCCATAAAGATCCAGAGTCCAGTTCAAGATTCTCATTCTCACTTTCAAATGTATCCATGGTCTTGCTCCTCTACACCTGACTGAACTCATTACAATTAGCTGTCCGTCCTGTTACTCGGTCCGCTCCTCACAAGGCACTCTACTGAACCATCCAACTGCCAAGATGCTCCCCACACTCGGGGATAAAGCCTTTGCTTCCGCAGCCCCCAACCTTTAGAATAAACTCCCTCTGACCCTTCGCAGCCAATCTTCATTCAATCTTTTTAAAGAACAATTGAAAACCCACCTCTTTCAATAATATGGATCTACAGCGCTTTAGAACATTTTAGCTGGAAAATGCGCTACATAAATTCATTATTATTATTATTAAAGGACAATTACCTCCTATAAAAACAAGTAACCTGTGATAAGATGCTTACCATTCTCTTCCTCCTCCTGACAAGCATATCCCTGGCTGCCTGGTCCCTCCATCTCTTCTCCTTGCTCCACTGCAACCAAGCATGCACGCACCTGCAATAACAATAATAATAATAATAGGTTTGATTTAATATGATTCAATATCATCTCTAAGAAGTTTGGACCATTCTCTTCCTCCTCCTGACCAGCATATCCCTGGCTGCCTGGTCCCTCCATCTCTTCTCCTTGCTCCACTGCAACCAAGCATGCACGCACCTGCAATAACAATGTGTGTGATTGAAGAAAACTTTAACAAAATTATTTCATCAATTCCATGTTTAGTTCATTATTTCATTTATTTCATTAATTGTGCCATGATTAAAGGGACATTTTCCCCAACATATAATCACCTTTGATTATGTTCTCTAAACATTAAAACACAATTTCATGCAAATACGACCAACATTGGCCTTTTGAGCAAGGGATGAGCATCATTCAAAGTCACTCGCTGTACGGGATAATCCCATTCATCGCGAACACCAAGGAGGCTGCCATTGATGTTTATGAAACTCGGATCGCTCTAAAATGTGACGTCAAACCCGAACTACTCTTTTTGTTGGCTCACGTTTTACTTGTGTTTGTGCACAAACCCAGCGAGCTGCGAGAGCTTACAAAAAGAGGCCGAGCTTGTTTGTTCGGGTTTGACGTAGCATGTCGGCGCGAACAATTCAAAATCCGGGTTTCAAAAAATATAATGGCAGCCTCCATGCTATACGCGATGAATGGGATTAGCCCATACAGCGATTGACTTTGAATGATGCCTCTCCTTTGTTCAGAGGGCAAACATTGGACATAATTCATGAAATAATGTTTTAATGTGTAGAGAAATTAATCTAAGGTAAATAGATGATGGAGAAAATTTCCCTTTAAGGACCTGGTAGGTTTGAAAGCTAGGCTCATTTTGACTTACAATAATAATGCTGAAAAGAGCTTCAACAAAATTAATACAATAGCTCCAGTAAATGAGTCCAATGCTAACAATTTTGTTTAGAGTGCAAAGAAACAGTTTTAGCTTTCGATGCATATCCACAAATCTTTGTAAGCATAATGAATGGATTTGTTTGGCCTTGGATCATTTTAGAATGCTACTATCATGCAGCCAAGCTTGAAAAGTAGCCCCCCCCCCCCACCCCCCAAGAAAAAACAACAACTAAGCATTACAATTTGTCCCTGTACCTTTTGAGGACCACCTGCTGTCTGTATCTGTCAACCTGTTTCAGTTGCTCTCGTCTCAGAGCCCAGAATGCCAGACACTCCCTCAGATTCCTCATCCGGATCCTCTCTTGGAAAGCCACGCACCTCTGTGTCGACTCTCGTGATTGGATGATGTGACCTGCCCAGGATGGGCACTGACCAATGGGATATTGGCTCTCAAGGAACTGCAAACAAAATGAAGATTGAGGTAGTAAATATAGATTTTAAAATGAAAAGAATAATTCAGTAGATATTCTGACAGATTCTCTGTTAAAAAACACATACATGTTTCTTTGTGTTGTGGCTTGTGATTGGTTGATATGAACTGACTGCCATGGGCATTACGCAGTAGAAAACTGGCTTTCAACAAACTTCTATGATACTCAAGCAAATAGTGTTATCAAATATCTGTTATTATAATTATAAGAGAAAGCTACATGTACCTGTTGCTTCCATTGATTCCAGGCCGACACAAGACACTCCTGCAAGTCTTCCTGCTCATACTCAGCCTCTTGTTGATTGTGTGCTTTCAATCTACACCACTGTCTCAGGCACTTCTGTAGCAGATTCTTTCTCTGCAATTAGACCAAAAAAAGTAGTAATCATTCAGTAAATCCTGCTTGAAGGGATAGAAAGGTTCCTGTCATACTTAATGTTACTGGCTAAAGCTTAACGTCTTGCAGACTCTTTTCTCTGCAAGTACACACAACTAACTACACAAAGCATTTCCGCCATTGTCATGAGGAGGTTATTTTGAATATAATGAAAGTAGAACATTAAAGGGATCTAGTAACATTGTCCAAATCCTCAAAATCCAATTGGAATTCTAGCGGTTCCCTCAGACCTTGTTGTATACCAGAAGCATGGGACAGGTAACGGTTTTATCGAATTTCCCTTTCGTTAAAAAGATATTTACGATTGAAGTGTTCAGATATTAAATTATCCACTGGATCATCAAAACCTTGAACAAAGTGAGTGCAATGATTTAGTGAATATCATTTGCATTTTTGCTCATTACTCGGCCATATAACGTCCATTTAACTTGACATTTTCACACAACACCCAGTGGACATATCAGATAAGAACAATATACATTGTATCAACCACTCATTACTTTTTGCACATGTCAACAAAGTTACTAGATCCTTTTAACGTTTTGCAGACTCTTTCTCTGCAAGAATACACTACCTACACAAAGCATTTCCACCATTCTCATGAGGTTATTTTTAATATAATGAAAATAGAACATTAACAGTTGAGAGGGCGGCAGGGGATTTATATGTTCTCTTAATGTCATTTTCACTTTTTTGTAGTCAACCTTGATCTAACGTAATTAATTTCTCATTAGTTTTGATTATTACTGTAGGATCCGCAACTATGCAAGCACTGCTCTTCAGTGGATTGCTCCGTTTCCAATATTTTACTTTTGTAATTTGACTTGATATGTATATTTTGTTGGAAACAGAGATAAATTTAATTAAAATTGAATTGTGGTATTTGCATTTGAAGCAATTAATGGCTCGTTATTAATAACACATTTCTTACTGAATGGCCGATGGCTTTGTGGCTATTCTTGAAAGCCCCTCTCCATCGTGAGAAGGCAGCCTGAAGTGCTAGATGGTCTCTGCGACGCTTTAGTACCACTGCTTGGGTTCTGTGTTGCCTGCGTGTCTGTGTGTACTGTAGCCACTGGTAGAAAACAGCACTAGCAGGCCATAGCTGCATCCTCAGTATTACTGATGTAAGGTATGCCTATAAAGGAATTTAACAAATCCTTCAAAATTAGTTGTGTTTTATTGGACTACAAGCGTTACATTTTGACAATTCAGTCCCATTGCTTGTTTTCTGTGTTGCCTGGGTTTCTGTGTGTACTGTTGCAACTGCTATAACACGGCACTGACAGCCATAACTGCATTCTCAGTATAACTGATCTCAGGTATGCATAGCAAAACAATCAAATACAAATAAGAACTATTCATATGGTTTCAAATGAGGAACACGAGTCCAAGTTATAAATTCATTGTGATGCTTCAGTCCCACTGCTTGTTTTCTGTGTTGCCTACGTGTAACTGCTGCCATTGCTAGGACACAGAACTGGCAGGCCTAAGCTGCATCCTCAGTATTACTATTGAAAGGTATGCCTTGCAAAAAAATAAAATAAAAACTAGAATTATACAAGTGGTTCCATGCAAAGAAACTGTGTCCGAATTATAAATTCATGTATATTTAATCCCTAATTCCCATTGCCTGTTTTCTTGTTTCAAGTACGCCTGAGAAAACTTGTAAAAATCATTCCAAAATATTATATTTAAAAAAAATGGACTACAGATTAATTTATTGTGATAAAATGGTAATATGTAGAGTTACATACCTTCTTATCTACAATGACAGATTCCAGATGGCTGTGGATAGCTCCGCTGGATGAATTCATACTGCTAGAGTTACTTTGGTTGTGGGTAGCTGCACTGGAAGCATTCATGCTGGTACACTCACTATGGGCATGGGTAGTTCTGCTAGAAACATGCAGTAATCCATTAGACTGGTTATGAGTAGCAGCACTGGAAATATATAATCCACAAGCCTCGCTATGGGCAGCCCTGCTAGAAACATGCTGGATACCATTAGATGGGTTGTGGGTATCTTCGCTGGACACATCCAAACTGCTAATAGACGCGTTGTGGTTGTGTTCACTTTGACTTGAACCACTCAAACCACCATGAGTAGCTTTGCTAGAGACACATGGTACACCATTGGACTGGTTGTGTGTAGCATTTCTGTCAAGAGATGTGGCATTGAAAGCACCGTCTTCACGATCAATACCGTGTTGTGCAGGCAAGGATGAGAACCCATCGTTGATTCCATCCCCTGGCATCAACAAGTCATTCAGGAACTGGTACCCTACTTCAGAATCTCTTAATACGGCCTCTTCTTCTTCTTGCGCTAACTTGGAAGCGCCATTTCTCTTCGAGTTTTGGGCACTGGAACGGTCACTTCTCCCGGATTCGCCTTCCGAGTCTTCATCTTGCATAAATCCGGAAGTGTTTAAACGTCTCTTTGACTTTGAGGCAGTAGAACCGTCACTCTCCTCTGATTTGCATATAGACTCCTCGTCTTGGGGATATCCAGAAGTGCTGCTTCTCCCTGAGTTTGAGACGTCCGAACGGTCACTTCTCTCGTGTCCATTTTGAATCACGGGAGCTCTCCCGTTGGTTGTACTGTTGTTGTTGTTGAGATGAGGTAGCCACTGTTGATTCTGAGGGTCCATGCCACCATTGTGCACACTCCTGACTGATGTACATGTACTGTCGCTTGCGGCGGATTCCAACTGCGACTCGCCGCCGGAATGAAGAGCGTCGCGTCCATTGCCATAGTAACCGAGACACATTTGCCCATTTCCATAGTAACCGCTATCAGCCACAGATGATCTTCCGGGCGGACTGAGGGTTGGAGTGGAAGTGGAGTCAACACTCTGGCCAGAGAATGTCTGCCCCCTACCCAAGCTGGACACAAACCCCTCCCCTGACTCCTCCCAATGTCCTCTGACCTCAAACTCCTCCGAAAGGGCAGTGTGCAAATCAGTGGTGTAGAGGGTGGTGTGCAAATTGGGCGAGTTATCCAAATGAGGAGCTGTGCGCACATGTGGTGTGGAGTGCAGACTGAGGGACGTGTGCAAATCTGTGCTATTGTCAAATTGATGCGAGGTGCGCAAACTGCCATTGAAGGTGGTGTGCATGTCCTGAAGCTGTGAAGAGGTAAGATCGTGAAGAGGTGATGGGGTGGTTCCAAGACAAGCCATCGGTGAGGAGACATTAGAGAAATGGTCTGAGAGTGATGTCACGATCGTGACCGATTCTTCTGATGAGAGAATACTAGAGGAAGATGCACTGCTTGCATCAAACTCTGCATCACCGCTTCTGTCACGTATAAAATCCGTTGGAAAGTTTGCTGAGTCTGTGAAAGGGGGCAATGATAGTGATGATACTTGTAGATCCCTGAGAGGAGATGGTGTAGCTTCAGGCTGTGATGGTGAATGGTTGTCATGGAAACGAGGCGATGATGAAGCTGCTCCTGATGGTAATGTTGCAGGTAGTGTTGATGATGGTAATGATGCACCTGTTGACACTCGCAGGTCTTTGAGAGGAGACGGTGTCGCTCCAGGCAGCCATGGAGAATGGTTACCATGGAGATGAGGTGATGCTGATGGTGATGTTAGTGCTGGTAGTGTTGATGACGATGGTGATGACAATACTGATGCTGCTGATGGTGATGATGCAGATGATGGTGATGATGAAGAGGATCCTGGTGATGGTGATGGTGAGGATGACGATCCTGCTAACGAAGGCGATGTTTCAGAAGCCACAAGGGGAGGACTCTCAGGTGATGCCTTGAGGGTAGGGCTCTCTGGCGAGAGAGATGAGGTGTCCAATCTCCCAAGGAAGACTTCCACCGCTCCCTGCATGGAGGCATGGGTGTATTCACGCCATGCTGTGAAGGTCCGATGTACGAGATGCTGGTCCCGTCTTTCTTCAACTTCCCTATGGAAGAAAACAAGATTAGAGAAACAATAAGCATGGTAATTAGGAAGTTAATTTTTGCCTAAAAATTCTGAGCTACAGTAGTGCACAGAATTAGCACTGGTCTACTGGGCCGAGACCATCTAGAGCTTCAGGCCTCCACAATGTTTTTAAGAATTTGCTTTTTCCACTGGCCAACCAATATTGAGAGACTATTTGTGACCGGCTAGAGCAAAACCCTGCACTTGTCGGGAAAAAAAAAAAAATCAAAATTTATATTTTAATACCATTAGAAAGGTCTCATCACAAGCTTTCATTGATGCTTTGTTCTAACAAATTGGCCAATGATTGGCGAAGACATGATTGTTTAAATTTAACAGTCATAAGTCTGTTACACACATTATGTGAACTTAAAGGTAGTTCAGATTCGTCAAATGAGATGCGCAGCGCCATCTTGCATACGCGTTGCGCACGGTGCGTAATGCACGTTAGCTCAGTGTCATGCGGTGCGCGCAAACTAACCCAGTTCAAAATGGCGACCCGCTATGTAGCATCCCCACGCTTGATGCCCTTTAAAATGCCAATTTCTTCAAAACATGAATTACAGACAAGTGCAGGGTTTTGCTATAGCCGGTCACATTTAATTTTTTTCTTTGTTTTGGGCTCGTCAATTCTGGTAGCAGGCCAGTCAAATGTAAAAGTCTCTACTTAACTTGCCCAACTGATCCACCAAGAAAAACAAATAGTTAGTTAAAGTGATCCATTAACTTTGTCAAATTCTGCTCAAATCATTTTGAGCTTTCACATTATTCTTGTACCTTGTAGTATGGCTTATGTTGACAGAAGAATGAAATAGGCTTTGATTTTTGTCAAATGTCTCACTAAGGCCAAACAAAAATAATTGTTTGATTGGAGTAACGGGCAACCAAAAATTAGGGTAGGTCGGTAGGGATTTTGTTTTCTTTTTTTTTTTTTCTCGCACAAATACACAAAAACACACACAAAACACATCGCAATTGCAAATTCTATTGCAATTTTTATTTTTTATTTTTTATTTTTTTAAATTTTAATTTTTAAATAAAGTTCAGAAAAAACATCTAGGGTCGGCGTGCATTAGCGCCGGTATTTTTAGGGGCGGGCGGGTTACGCCAATCCAACCATTTATTTTTCATGGCCTACTTATGGAGATATTTATAATTGAATAAAAAGTGCTTCAGGAAAGGTTTGATTTTGTTCTTATTCTTCTCGATGTATTTTTTTTACCTGGCTCTAAGCTCTAGCTCAAGGGATCGTTTCCACCTGGTCCACATTGCAGTCACGATGGCCATGTCATGTTGGTACTTGATCAGCCGGCATCTTTCTTCATTCAGTTCGGTTCTCTTCTGAGATGCTCTCCGCCATGCTTCGAAAAACACCTTCTGTAGGACCATAGTTCTCTTCTGTGTTTTTGGTATATTAACGAAAGAAATATTAGGAGAATCGATGCCTTTGGTATTCCCGGGAACAAAATGTTATCAACTTTAATTTCCATGTTATATACAAGATAATGCTGAGCACATACAAGTAAAACTTAATGTTAGCTGAAATTTGTCATCAACATTTTGTATAACTACTAACTGGTAAAAAATACAATTTAGAAAGTATAATATTTTTATTTTATTTTTGTTTTTCCTTCTACTTTTTTCTTCTTTCTTTTATATGCAATTGTTGGAATTTATATGTAACTTTTTTATAACGGGGACCGCCTCGACAGAACCTTACGGTTTTATTTGCAGTTACCCAATTCACTTCTATTGATTCACTTTTTATAATTCTGGTATTTTTGTACACATTTGTCCATTTTGTGTGTTGTTTTAGTTGTTTTTACATTGTATATGGGTCAGATTTTTGAAATATGCACTTTTGGCCATTTCCAGACCTTGAGCGCTTCTATAATTTGCTGTGTCTCGCCATTAACTCCGATATACCTGTTTTTGGTCTCATATTAAATAGTATTATTAAGGCTTTCAGAAAATATATAGTTGTATATCATTTTAAACATTCGGTTTCATGCCACAGGACCTCAAAGGTGGAAAAATAGCAAAAATTGTCATTTTCCACAAAATAATGAATTTTTAAACCTGATTTTAAAAAATATTAATCAACTTTAAAGGCATTAATGTCTATATTCTCTATCTTACATTTCTGGAGCATGTATCACATAAGAATTGGCGGAAGAGCGGCATTGATATGATCTCAGGGTACATTTCAATAGGAAAGGCCAGATAAGTGAACGTCCGTGAACATACATTAAAATCTATACAACCAAAATTCTACTTAGTTGTCAAAACAAAAACTATTTCCAAAACTAAGGGTTGAACCCACTGAACACATTCTACAACAATTGTTGGCTAACTACTCCTGCTCGCGGAGTAACATTTTTTTGTATGAAATTATACTGGATTTCGTCACGGACGTTCTGTCGTCTGTTATCATCACTGCTATAAGCGAATTGCATCCTAGTCATCAATTGCTGGGGTCAGTCTGATGGACTCATAGTAGGGCCACAATATTTTGCCTATTTGAATACTATCTATCAAATGCAATGTTTGGTTTGGGCCAAAAATTGATCTTCGTGAACGTCCGTGATGAAAACGAACGTCCGGCAAGAGTAGACCCAATTACGAATCTGAGGCTGCTTATCTGCACGTAGACACTGGTACAGCAATTTTATCGGGCAAGCAGCTAACCAAGAAGCTATATCAAGCATTTTCGAAGCCTTTTGACAACTATTTATAATACGGACGTTCGCTCGGACGTTCGCTCACGGACGTTCGATCATGAACATTGTTCTAATAATGTTACCATGTTAAACGCTCACAGCAAGTTGATACCGTTTGATGTTGTTAGTACATTGTTATGTCTCTCATATCCCAGATAGATTTATTTCCTGCAAGTCATTTAACTGTAACAAACTTATGAAATGTTGTGCTCACGGACGTTCGTTCGTCATTTATTGCCCCAAAAATCTTAGTAAAAGTTCAAGTACTGGTACAATTTTTTGACAGCAGGTGCCCCTTGTGTGTGCCTTTCGACCCAGGTCATTGCCAACCACACATGAATATGTTGATTTTTAGTCACCATCACGGAGGTTCGTTTTACATTTGATCAACTTGCTTAGCTGTTTTGTAATACCACTAGATATTATATTTACTTCCACCTGTGCAGCGTGGACATTGTATTATAGGAAGTCAAACCCCAAGATTATGATTATGCACAGTCGCAGGCCTACAAGCGAAAGAAAGCTGTTCAAAACATAAAAAAGGGGGTATATATATGGCGCAGTAACAAGTAACAACATTGCAACCGAAGGTCTGTGTGGAAACTGTTGCCCCACCATCTGAAAAACTTGAGACTGTTGGCCCCTCCTCTGCTGCAGGCTTTGAGACTGTTTTCTCATCTGCCTGTCGGATTTAAGTCCAACTAAATGGCTGTATGGCGCAAGATTGGTGTAATATTTATGCATTATTTTGATGACTTCATCGTAATAATACTTATAATATTGTCTGTTTTGTTATTTCTTGATATATCAAAAATATTGTTTGTGCTAGAATCATTATAATATTGTACAACTAAATTTTAGCTCGCGCAATATTTATAATAAACCAAAGGTTAGCCTTGTTCTTAATTATAATTGAAACATTGAAACCGGTTGGAGGTTAACAATTAGGAAACAAGATGTGGGTCAGGAAACATCGGAAACTATCAACATGATTATTTGCAAGATTTAACTTTGAAATATGTTATAAAACAATTTATAATCTCTGCAAATTAGATTTAAATGTTAAACACGTTTAGTTACTTTAGTTAGCCCTTAAAATGATTGAATTTATTATATATGCGATTGTTATTACATTTTATTAAGATATTCTTTCTAAATAAAATGCAATAACAAACATGTATAATATGTTTAGCGTATAATATTTAGCGTAATGGTTTCTATGTCTAATATTTTTTTATACAAAACATAATATACATGTATGATCTAAAAAGGCATTCTTTATGTATTTATTTAAGAAATAAGTTTTACGTGTATATTATTAACTTTGCTCATGGCTTTTGGTACCCTCAGTTTGTTTCATGTTTTGTGAAAATTTATGGCTGGAAACGATAAATATATGTATTTTCAATTAATAAACCATATACGAATTGAATCGAAATACAACATACACAATCAAAAATAACTTTTATATATGGGTCTCCCAAAGTCAAAATACATCTCAAATATATATGGCAAGGTTTTGCACATATAAAAACGTGTGATATGCATATATTAACAAATTATGTTGGCACTTACATTTATTTCTGTAAGGAATTGACTCGAGATTGGACACTTGGGTACCACTATAGGCAATTTGAGAACGTCCGTGAAATTAATACGAACGTCCGTGACATTAAGACTCATGTGAGAAACTGTATTCTGGTGACAGGAAAATGGCCTTTATTTTGATTAAACATGTTATTTATGATTGCGGAAATGTTGTAAAATCATTTATTTACAGAAGTATGGTGGCATTTCTGTTATAGAGTGCCCAACCGAGGAAAGCCGGTGTAAAATTAGGGGTTACGATTTCCACAGGTCCACTAAGAGTGATAGTTAAGTAGCAGACATTTCATTATAATCAATTCAGATAGCTAAAATTATATCAACTGATAAATGTATATGTTTTATATTGGTCTGGAGCCTAGAGGAGATTCAAATAAATGTTGTCATCAATTTCTGTAAGACTGTTCAGGCAGAGAACGTCCGTGAAATGTATGCGAACGTCCGTGAAATTGCAATTACAAACAATAATAGTAAGAAAGAGGGACCAGGCGACTTGGAAAATGCTACTTTTATATCTGACTAGGATGTATGCATAGTCTCTGGCTTAAATATAATAGGAATAGATAAAGTATTATCATCATATTGTTCTATAAGCATTAAGTCAATTCCAACCAATAATAGGACTCATTATAACGACCAGGTCCATGTAAAAACCAAACTATTTAAACAGATTTATTGCAATTTTCAAGTTTGTTTGTATAATGACCCTGTTTTAAAGCCATTTGCGAAGAATAGAAACTCTTTTGAATGAGATCAGATCATTCTGCCAACATTCTTGTTTCTAGCGAACGTCCGTGAGCGATATGGGAACGTCCGTGATGAAAACTATACTCTCTTTGGTCATGTAATTATGCAATATTATGATCTAGACAGCAATTTATCCTATTAACATGCACATTGAAGTGTGTGGTACGGGAATACGAGCGTATATAGATGCGTTCCTATAAAATGCGGCTAAAGTAAAGCAAAGGTTCTGAATAACACATTAATTTTAAACAAACATAACAATTCAGTAAAAGTTTGGACGTTTGTATTTTCTATTTGGCAAATAAAACACAATCCTCGTTTGGCATACAGAGAGAAGCAAGTCTTAAAGTAAATTGTCAAAATATTAGCTGTATATGACAGAAAATAAATTAGATATATGGGTTCTAAATCTATATCTACATAATCCCTTACGGACGTTCGCCTTTTGGAGATGGGTTACTTCAACAGTGAATAAAAACGGAACCACATGGAGTTTCCCAGTATAATGGGGTACGCCTGGAAGCTAGGATTCCATGCTTTCACATTAGATAGATGTCTTTAAATTAAAAAAATAAATTGAATTTTACCCTGTTGGGGTCGAAAAGTGCACTTTTCAAAATTCTGACCCATATACTCTGTATTTTATACTCTGGATTTGAATTGAAATAAACTTGAACTTGAACTAAATATGTTTTGTTTTGACATTTAAAACTAGATGGATCTTCGATTGCGCGCAATCGAAAATTATGCCTCCGCTATCACGTGATTTTAATATCAAGCCCAAATTAACATGCACTGATTTAATTTTTAAAAATATTTTTCATATATTTTGAGTCCTGTGACCTTGACCATATGACCCCAATCTTTGATGGCTCCCTAAAAAACATTCAGGTACGAAGTTTGATTGAAATCTGACATTTAGTTCTTGAGATTTTGGCATTACAAGCTTTTTTGCATGTATAATGAGCCCCGTGACCTTGACCTCAACCTCATGACCCCAACATTTTATGGCTACGTTGACTCTTTATGATACATTCAGGTACCGAGTTTGATTTAAATCTGACATTCAGTTCTTGAAATTTTGCCATTACAAGCCATTTTCGCATACATATCGAGTCCTGTGACCTTGACCTTTGACCTCATGACCCCCCCAAATCTAATCAGATCAGTCGCATCCTGATATGTACACTCATACCAAGTTTGAAATTGATCCGTCAACCGGTTCTTGAGATATTGCAAGAACGAGGCATTTTTGCGCATACATTGAGTCCTGTGACCTTGACCTTTGACCTCATGAACCCCAAAATCTAATCAGATCATTGCCACCCCAATATCTACACTAATACCAAGTTTGAATTAGATCCGTCAACCGGTTCTTGAGATATCGCGAGAACGAGGCATTTTTGCATATATATTGAGTCCTGTGACCTTGACCTTTGACCTCATGACCCCTAAAATCTAATCAGACCATTGTCACCCCAATATGTACACTCATACCAAGTTTGAAATTGATCCGTCAACTGGTTCTTGAGATATCGCGAGAACGAAAACGGGACGGACGGACGTACGTACGTACGTACGGACGGACGGACGGACAACCCAAAAACATAATGCCTCCGGCCACTTCGTTGGCGGAGGCATACAAATCTCACCTCACTTCCCTCCTTGTATTCCCTTCTGTGTTTTTGCCTCCTCCATCTGGGCTTTCTAAGATGCAAAGGCATCGCTGAAACATTCAGCATCCCGTTCCTTAGCAACATCAAGCTGCATGATATGTATCATGTTTTGTTTTGAAATTGGTTAACTTTGCTAACCAAAACTTTTCATCCAATCTCACCTCATGTCCCTCCAAGTTCTCCCGCTGTGCTTCTGCCTCCTCCATTTGCGCTTTCCAAGATGCAAAGGCATCGCTGAGGCACCCAGCATCGCGTTGCTTAGCAACTTGTCTCCCAGCCTTCTCTCGCTGATGGAGCCTGCACCAGGCAGCGAAACAGCTGCTAACGAGACTAGCCTGCATGTCCTCTTCCTGTCTTCTAGTCTCTTGCTGGGTTTCAGTTCGATCTCTGAATAAATTTAAAATTAATAAATATAGGAACTTTCTTAGTTATACAAGCTGTTTCGCCTTTTGAGGCTCTTCAGTAACTAATCTTGGGGAAAGTGGTAAGAACATATATAGAATTATGGATACATATAATAGTGAACTGCTTCTTTGTATAATAACTCATAAAATGCGCTCCCAAATTTTAACATGTTCAAAACTGTGAAACTGCAGTCTCAGCCCTTGGAACAAATTTAGTGCTCGGGACAAAGACCTCCAACAAATGCTAGAGATTGGAAGTTGCATCATGTTTCATGCCATGAAACAGCAAAAGTGTCATCGTAGGAGACCGGCCTTAAAGAAATTATGGCTGCAAAATTTCACCTGTTTCCTTATTCTTAAACAAATGAATTTTGTTTTTCATAACATGAAAAGTGTACAAATTTGACTATGACTGAATATTACAATGATTGTAAAATAAAATGATTTACACAAACCTCCAATGCTGAAAAGCAGTTGCTAAGCTTTTCACTTTCATCTGTTCTGAGAATTTATGTCCAACTTTCTTCCTAACCACAATCTCTCTCCATCCATCAAAGACCCTAATATTGTAGGAAAAAGAGAAGAGAGCATATTACTATTATCCTTTAAATATGATGTTGAACACAAAAACCTCAAGCGTTAAAGGCTGCTGCTCGGTGTTTAACTTTCCACCTTTCTGAGTCTCTTCCAACCTTCTTCCTAACAACAACCTCTCTCCATTCATCAAAGACACTGACACCTGGAAATATTAGTTTTCATCAATTTAAACAAGATTGTATAAATATAATGAAAGGCAACATCTACAAAATGTAAGATCAATCTATTTCAATTAAGCAAACATTAAATGAAAGGGTACAGTACATTCAAAAGGTTAAACAAGTTCAATTTCTTTAATTCCTCATTATCCGTCAACCTTTGAAATATTTAGTGAAAAATGATGGGTATAGATGGGTACGCTAATTCTTTTGTACAGGATGATGATGATCGATTTATATATCCCCTATTTAACTAGTGCAAATCTACATGTATGCCAGCTCAGATAAAAAATAAAATGAAAAGATATTCAAATTAGTTTGTCGATATATGAAAAGATCTGTGCATTTTCAGCTGAGTCTTCTGCAGAATCAGGGAGACTTCGCAGCTCTGCTTTACATAGACTCACCTTCCAAGATACCTCTTCTTCCTCCTATCTACCAGGGGGCCAACAGCACGGCATTCCATCATCTCCAGTTGCCATGCCAACAGAGTGCGATGTAACTGACTCCTTGTGATCACACGCTGGGCCTCTTCAGCTCTCTGCCGATCGGTGACTGCTTGCCGCTTGGCCTCGAGCCACACCAAGAATGATCCTAGCAAGAAAAAAATAATTGATTTGATTTGAATAATAACTAGTTTCCATGGCAGCTAGGGTGCGATGTGACTGTCTCCTTGCTATAACATGCTGGGCCTCATCAGTTCTCTGCCAATTAGTGTATGTTTGTCGCTTGGCCTCAAGCCACACTAAGAATGAACAAATGTTAAATGCAATGTTAATCTACCTCTTTAATTATATATCTTAATGTTTTCCAACATAGAGATCAGTTAGATTCAATATTTGACAAACTGATGGCACTTACTTTTTAAGAGATTGCATTCTGCCGCTTTCGCAAACTCCACGGATTTGCCATCCAGCCTGGTTAGTCTCACTCTGTGCTTCCACTTCCAAATTGCCCGCTGCACACATTGCATTGACCATCTCTCCATCCCCTCATTGACGGCTTGCTTCCTCTGCCAACTGAGCTTCCACAGACAGAAGACCTCACGTTTGGACTTCAGTCCTCTCTCGGCTGTGTGATGCTCCATTTGTTTCCTGATTGTGGTAATTAAGGAGAGAAGACTTTATTACTGAAAGTAAACTTTTTAAACATCAAATGATAAATTTAGACATTTTAACCTCAATCAAATCAGATTCAGGGACAGAAATTATCATATCTTTAGTATGGACACTTATCTCTCTGCTAAATGATGAGTCTCCCTTTCACTTACATTTGGATAAAGAAAGAAAGATGGGCATTTGTTAGATTGCAATTTGGATGAGACATAATTATCTGTAGGTTAGGTTACTGTAAGTACATTTTTGGTAAGGTTACTAGGCTTCTTCTTACCTTGTTTGTATGCGCGTGCAAGTCCACCTGTGCCAGGCACCAAGGACAACCTTCATCTGGACTCTCCTGATGATCCTGCTTGCACCCTCTCTGGCCTCTCGGATCTGTCTGGTCCTATCCCTCCATTCCTGGAACACTCTTCTCTTCAGGGTCTTGCTGGCCTTGGAGTCAAAGATGCGATAGAGGATAAGTCTTCGCTGCAGCTTCAGTTTCCACAGCATGAAGGCTTGTCTAGATAGAAACATGCATATATGAATAAAAACTATTAAAGGCAATATATCAAAGCATGCAAGCTTGCCTGAATATACACAAACATTCAAATGAAAAATGGAGATATGAACCCATGGAATCCTTGAGTTCCCTTCATGGTCTTGCTGGCCTTGGAGTCTAAGTTATAATAGAGGATGCGTCTTTGTTGAAGCTTCAGTCTCCACAGCATGATGGCTTGCCTGAATAGTGAATACATTAAAATGATAAGGGTAATAAAAAGATAAAAAGGTTCTGATCCTTTTCAAAAGATGATACTGGTGGATCAAGAAAGATTAACATTGATTGATCAATTTAGTTTAAAATTCAGTCAAACAATTACAATGTACATATTCAAATCAATTCAAGCATATAGAGAAACTGACCAGAAATATAATATGACTGAAAAAGAGCAAAGAAAATGGGATTCCAGCGGGACACAAGCCCGAGACCTCCGGATCGCGTTGGAATCCCATTTTCTTTGCTCTTTTTCAGTCATATAAAAATCAACATAAATATGTCATCATCATTGTATTATCGCACAACTTCCTGCCTATGGCGGGTAAATCCTAGCACTACGTTGTTGGCTTTTGCAAGATCTTTGGTTGTGCATATTCCATGCACCAGATCACACCTAAGCAGGCGGTCCATGGTATAAGGGCCTTGACCACACATATCATCAACTGAAATATATCTTACTCAAATATGTCAAAGCAAGGTACAAATTGTGGGAAAATGAAATTTACCTAATACGCTGATCGTCTTTCTTGCGCTTCAAGCTCGAGAGTTTTGCCTTCTCTCTCCACTCCACAAAGAACCCTCGCTGCGTTGCCTGGTGACGGAACACCACAGCTTTGCTGTTGTCATGGAGATTCTCCATTTTGATGATCTGTATGCCGTGCTTCCATGCCTTCCATGCTCGGATCAGGATACATCGTCTGAAAGCGAAAAAAATTGAATTTATGGAAAATTAGGATGAGGAGAAAGCTTATACAGTCAAAAAAAGAGAAAGCATTTCCTAAAGTAAATACTGAATGTTTCAACTCCTCTTTGAATATGTGAATTGAAATAATATTTTTACTTTTATTAACTAGATTCCTGCTACATTTTGCAACCCTCTTAGAGATATACAGGACCCACCAGGTTCCCTTAACCCTAATCCCATTGGGGGGGGGGGGGGGGGGGGGGCCTTTTTGGCCCCCCCTGTCGTTTTTTTCGATGTGCATCTAGACCGATTGGAATTTCACGTTCAAACTTCATGACTTTTTTCTCTCAAGTCTCCCGCATGTTTTGATATATAATTCACCCCGGTCGGACTTGTAGAACTGATTTTAGAGGTGGATAATTGCTCAGCCGTCACAAAAAAATGCAATTTTTGTACAGGTTTCTATGTAATTCATATATCCGATGCCATGTAAACTCCAAATCTGTTATAATTGTTACATTGAATCATAATTTTGATTATTGCTTTGTTATAAGTTTAATTCATACACTTCAGAGATAAATTCTACTTAAAAAACAAAACAAAAAAAACAAAAAAAACAATAAAATACATAAGAATAAAAACAATGAAATACAAAAGAAATAAGGAAATATCCTTATTTCTCGAGCTTTTCTAAAAACATGAAGATTTGAAACTTCATATTTATGACGACTTAACTAAGTTACTCTATTTTATTCTATTTATCATTGAGATACTCAAAAGAAATTTTTTACAGAAAACCTGAAGAAATCCTGTAATTTCTCTTGATTTTAGATGAAAATTTTCCCAAAATTTGTCAAAAATTTGCATATTCAAAATTGTAATTCATTATTAAAAAAAAAATAATGCTCAATTTTTTAAAAATTTTTTACAATTCTTATTCTACTCGACTTGTTTTACGTATGTGCCAATTTTCAAGTCAATCGGTCCATTCGTTGCCGAGATTTGAGGGGGGGGGGCCAAAAAGGCCCCCCCCCCTAATGGACTCGAGTGATCAAAATAACCCAATGGGATTAGGGTTTAAATAGGCAATGGGTATAATGTTTCCTACCTGTACAGTCTCTTTGCTTTCAGCCTCTCAGCATAGACCGTCGTCATGGTAACCCAAGTCCTCTTCATCACTGTATCCCGATGGAAGACCCTCGCCATCTCGGTCTGACAGAACCTCCTTCTCGCCATGGCAACGTACAGCTTCCAGTGGTCCAGGCATTTACACAACAGGCAGACCCTGTGTAAGGAGGATTGAGTTGTTAAAACATTGACAAATTTCCTATTCTCCTATATTAACCTGTTCCCTACCATATTTTGCAATCCCTATAAAGTACATGTAAATAGGACCTGCCAGATTCCTATCTAGGCAATGGGTTAAGATAAGCCGATACTTTATTCATTGAATTGCATAGGGAATTTCATACATGCGCAACCAAAAATGAAGGAGAATTCTTTTCATTAATGCACTCTGTATCTTCTTTATTACCACACAGTTTCTCACTCAGTTTATTATATTTGAAACATGATTCATTCTGTTTATTTTCACATAAAATGTAGGCATGAACATGAAGCCCTAGAAAGCATTCTTTCATCTAACATACTGATAGTGAAGCTCAGTTATAACCAGACTCTGATACATTTTGTAGCCTTCCATTGAGACCCTCAAAGCCTTTAATGTGACATGGTGATATATGCAAATGTGTATGGAGCCAACACTTTTGTGGTTTAATGTTATACAGTTGAGGATGAAAATTAGCCCAAAATATATTAAATTTGTACATGAAAATTCCTCTGTCTTACTGGCAGTGGTGCTCAGCTATGCTAGTCTGTTGTTCATGTTTTTTTTTTATTGGTGTTTCAATTAGTTTGAAAATTTTCGCTCTTCTACATCTAGTAGCCATCTTTCAAGACCCAGATTAACTTTAAAGATGTGACATGATGACAAAATTGACAAAGCACGATCTTCTTAAAAAAAAAAAAACTTGTGTTCTTATGAAATAACAAAAGCAATACATTTCATGCTAATATTAAACTAAATTAAATCTGGCATCAGAATTATTGCTTTAAAAAAAATAAAATCAATCGTTTCTCCCGACTCACTGATAGTGAAGCTCAGCTATGCCTGTTCTCTGCTGCATCTGGTAGCCTTCCTTCCAGACTCTGAAAGCCTTTACTGTGACATGGTGACAGGCAAGCTGGTCCAGAAGAGCCTCTCTTTCAGTTCTTAGCTGGGCAAGTCTTTTCCACTGCAATAAACAAAGATATGAGTATACTGGAGTTCTGGTTTGTTCTGAAAAATTTGTGTGAGTCCTTTGCTTGGATTTGAATCCCTCTTGAGTGCTTAGCATACATTGTACTTGTGAAATTTTGATTTTAAAACTTTTATTTTGTCCTTCTCAATGGACCTGATGAGAATCTTTCTCTGGTCACTGAGAGATACTGAGCCGATTACATTTAATTCCTAGCGTGCCAGGGATATGGGCAGCTCAATGGGAATTTATGTGTATAGCAATGGTAGAAATGGACCCTTTTTGCCTTGTGGCCCAGTCAGGGAAGTAAAACAAGATTTTCCAAATTCTAGAGGCCCGTAACCTAATCTGGTGGCCCCAAACAAAGAAAAAACATAACAAATTCTGTCACATTTGCTTGCCCGAACGGGCCAGTGGAATTTAGGATCAAGGAAATTTGGTGGCCCGAAGCTAATTTTTAGTGGCCATGGGCCAGCGGGCCTATGCTCATTTCGAGCACTGTGTATGGTGTGGTTCAAGTTTATATTGGTAACAAGATGTTAAACCAATAGTTGTGTATAAATTGGTGTGGGCAAAATTAAAACATTAAAACAAAAAACAAAACATTGGCAATTACCTTGCTGAAGCACTTTGCAAGCGTCATGAATCTTAGCCTTCCATCCAGCTGTTTTGCCTGCACCTTGCTGTGCATCACGGCAAACCTGAATGCAGTGAAGCCCTTGCGCAGCAGGCGCCGCTGGTAGCAGAGTCTAGCTGAGTGGTATCGAGACTGCACCACTGTCAACCATTGCTTCACGCATCTCTGCTGCAGAGACACCTCATGATACATGACGGCACTGTTTATAGCAGAGAAAAGGAACGCAGACTTAAATACTTGTTATATATATATATATTTATAAAAATTATAATTGCTACAAACGTACAATTGGACTACTGTAAGCATGCAATGTAAAAAAAAAAAAAATAGTAAACAAAAAATCTGCATTATATTTCATTGATTCAGAACTTCAATATTCACTTATTTATTCATTTTAAAATGCATAACCCATTCCTCATTTGTTTAATTTACTAAACTTTTTAATGATAGCAAAGCATGGATGCATTGTATTTTTTAGCATTTTCAACACTTGTTCATTCATAATTCAAATCATGTGAGTGAATGTAAGCCATTTGTAAGACAGTCAGTAAAAGGGTCACTTTGTTACAGTTTGTCATGATTTCATTATTTTGTTGTTGTTGAAAGTTTGCAGATATTTAAAGGGACTTAGTAACATTGTCCAAATCCTCAAAATTTACTTCTATCATATTCATATTAACAATCAAAGCACGGGATAGGTTTCGGTTTTTCAAATTTCCATTTCGTTCAAAAGATATTTATGATTGAAGTGTTCAGATATGAAATTGTCTATGAGATAATTTCATACCGTGTATAAAGTAAGGACAATGAGTTAGTGAATATCACTTTGTAATTTTGCTCATATCTCAGCCAAAAACGTCTAATTAACGTGAAATTTTCACACATTACTTTGTGGACATATCGGATCACTCCAATACACATTTTATTAATCACTCATCACTTTTTGCACTTGCCAACAAAGTTACTAGATCGCTTTAACTAACCTTCTCCATTTTTTGTTCTCCTCTTGTTGAATCATCTTCTGCAATCGCACATAACGCAGCCACTTCCTGAACCAATATGCCTATGAAAGAAATCAAACAGATGCCATTAATAACCTATTTTGTTATCATCATCATCATCATCATCATCATCAACATCAACATCAACATCAACATCAACATCGTCATCATCATCAGCATCAGCATCATCATCATCATCATCATCAATTTTATGATCATAGCTGTTGCCATCTTCATATTTGTTGCTAGTGTCGTCCTCATCCTCACCACCACTACCACCATCACCACTATCAATCATCATTGCCACTCCCACATCATATAATTCACATAAGCCTTTTGTTAGTTCTTATTCTGTTTGTTCCAATTCTATGTGCAGCGTAGAATCCGCATCATCATCATCATGATTGCCATCACCAACATCTAACAGGGATCATACATCTTTTGTTCACGTTAAAATCCATGATTTTCCATGACCATTACAGCTAGAATTCTGTGACTTCTTCATGATCTTTCTACCGGTTGTACTTTGACTTATTCACTACTTTAAAAAAAAAAAAAAACAAACATATATTGTCATATTTGATTTGTATTTCAGAGCTGAAGATATGCAGATCAAATGAAATTCAATGACTTTCCATGACCCATAAGATCATTTTACAATTTTCCCTGACTCTCAAGGCCTGGAAAACAGAAATGTTAAATTACATGACTTCCCAGGTTTTCCAGGCCCTGTGTGAACCCTGGCAGTTACCTTGGCAACCAGAAGCTCCTGCCTGTCCACAGGGTTGTTGTGAAGGAGGTCCAGCAGCTTGATGACCCACAGGATGGACGTCACTTGGCGAGGACTGCTACCGGTTGACTGACCTGGGGATCCAGTCTTAGACCTGAAGAGAGACATATATATATGTTTGTAACAAAATTATTATGTTATTCATTTATTTCATAAGAAAATTGGAGGTTTAAATGGCCTGCGATAATAAAGAATGGCTCAAGAACTGTCAACATTAACGAGGGTCTTGCAATTTGATGACCTATAGAATGGACATCACTTGACAGAGACTGCTACCCAGACTTAAAGATATAAATAATTGTTTTCATTGATTTTATTTTAATCTCCAACAGAATATAACAGCAAAATTGTAATGGAAACAACATATACATACTTTTTTTCGGTCAGAATAAGTAAATCATAATCAAATCACATAATTCATGAATTGTAATTACAACCATTCAAACATATTTTGTTATAAGATATTAGAGACTGCTAAAAAATAGGGTTGTACGATGCAGTCCCCGATTTGATAGGAAGGGGATGGAAATCCCATCTGCCAGGCCTGGAGGCATGATGATAAAAACATATTTCATTTATGAGTCATAGCTGAAAATTATGCCCTTCGGCTTACAAGTATAATACATAATTCATTTATAGCTAGTGATATTACCATGTATTTTTTAGGTAGTTTGATGGTTACAGATTGCGTTACAAGATGCTTAAATACATTGTACAGTACATAACACACATGCACACAAACAAACATGGACACACATGTATACACACAAACATGCAATCTTTATTTCTAGCTGAATGAAGAAAATACTATCGAAAACTGCTTATCTACTTAAAAATCACCCATGTAATTAAATGAGAGTCAATAAGAAGCCTATCTATCGGTCCTAGCATAATTTTCCCTCAGGGCAAAAACTATAATAATGTAAACTGAATTATTTAATTAATCGATGAATTAATTTCTATTTTCTATGATTACTTTACCTGACTTGAGGAGTTCTCAAGGCTCTTCTCCCAATGTATCTAGACACCCCAGTCCTTGATGATTCCTGGAGATCAGAGAGATGCATTTCAGTATCATGACCTGTCACACCCACCGCTGCTTCAGTCTTCAAGAAAAAGTCATCACACATTGCAATTAGTAAATATCACATAATGTGTTTTGCATCACCTAATGCATTTCAGTATCATGGCCTGTCACACCCGCCGCTTCAGTCTTCAAGAAAAAGTCATCATACATTGCAATTGTTAAATATCACACAATGTGTTTTGTATCACATAATGCATTCAGTATCATGGCCTGTCACATCCACCACTTCAGCCTTCAAGAAAAAGTCATCACACGTATTGCAATTGGTAAATATCACATAATGTGTTTTGTATCACATAATGTGTTTTGTATCACATGTGTTTTGTATCACATAATGTGTTTTGTATCACATAATGTGTTTTGTATCACATAATGTGTTTTGTATCACATAATGTGTTTTGTATCACATAATGTGTTTTGTATCACATAATGCATTTCAGTATCATGGCCTGTCACACCCGCCGCTTCAGTCTTCAAGAAAAAGTCATCACGCGTATTGCAATTGGTAAATATCACACAATGTGTTTTGTATCACATAATGCATTCCGTATCATGGCCTGTCACATCCACCACTTCAGCCTTCAAGAAAAAGTCATCACACGTATTGCAATTGGTAAATATCACATAATGTGTTTTGTATCACATGTATCACATGTGTTTTGTATCACATAATGTGTTTTGTATCACATAATGTGTTTTGTATCACATAATGTGTTTTGTATCACATAATGCATTTCAGTAACATGGCCTGTCACATCCGCCACTTCAGCCTTTAAGAAAAAGTCATCATACATTGCAATTGGTAAATATCACATAATGTCAGGTGAGAGCAAGAAAGGAGTTAAGTCGATTTTTGGCTTAGTCGAGTTCTGCAGACCATCTTGTGGGCCAGAGCCTTCTCCATGTGATGACAAATTTTCAGTCGATCATAATTATTTCAAATTTTGGGAATATTTGTCAAAAATGATTCTAAGAGACATACATTGTATGTTTGGTTTCTACAAGGTTTCCAAACATGTAAATATGATTGTTTCTGAAGGACAACAAAGTGACTTAGCACCATCTCTTTCTCAACCGACAAAGTTGTAGTAATATTTATCCTGAATTATAGATGAGAAAACATCACTAATTCTGTATCTAATCCTCCGCAGCTTACAACCAGTTGCACTATATGAGATATTGTAAAACAGCATGGTCCTGTAAGCTTGTAAACATGATTGTTTCTGAAGGACAACAAAGTGACTTAGCAACCTTCTCTTTCTCAACCGACAAAGTTGTAGTAATATTTATCCTGAAATTCTGAATTATAGATTAGAAAACATCACTAATTCTGTATCTAATCCTCCGCAGCTTACAACCAGTTGCACTATATGCATGGTCCTGTAAACTTGATTGTTTCTGAAAGACAACAATGTGACTTCTAGCACCCTTCTCTTTCTCAACCGACAAAGTTGTAGTAATATTTATCCTGAAATATAGATTAGAAAACATTCCTAATCCAGTATCTAATCCTCCGCAGCTCACACTGTAAAACAGCATGGTCCTGTAGGCAAACATCACACAAACAAATCACTGTTCTTGCATCCTGTGCGATGTGCAATGTGCAAAATGGGGAGCAATTTAAGTAATAATAACTATTTCACAACGCAATAATTTCACAGAAATGCTTTTTGATGGATAAATATAGCTCACTAAATCAATACAATCAATAGTTCCACATTTTGTGATGAATTTATGAAACCAAGAGAATGATTTATACATTTGTATCATCAACCATAAATTATAACATTTCCACATTCACAAACCCAATTTTATGGGCTCAAACTGTCCACGCAAATTATCAATAATTTTGCCATTGATTTTTCACTGCTCTATCTCTGTAATTAAATCATGTTTCAATTATACCAAAGTACAGATAATTGGTGTGAACTACTGCACTTATTAGTCATAGTACCCATGCATAATGTTTAAAGCGTGATAAGTATGGATGAAATCAATTAACAAATTAAATTAAATTTGTTACCAAGGGCACCATACACACACTCTCCTAATTTTAATTCTAATTTTAATATCAAGGTTGATATCAACTGAGAGCAATTTCATCATATCGGTCTACACACATGGCTCATTTCATAAACAAACTATCAATGGCAGAAAAACAGCAGGAGGGGGCACATAATTAATCACTTGAATGGATAGCAGACCATGCCATGTAAATATTTAATAAATTCAAGTTCAATTGAGTGACCTTGGTGGCTTGTACAATATTTTCATAATTTTCATCACAAATATGGATGCACAATGAATAATGCGGTAATGATAACTAACATAATGTAGTTTTGGAATAGTGCCAAACATTATGGACCTCTATTTATACAAAAATATTGATCCCCTGTCACTGCACTGATGATTTCAGAAATTGAGGACTTATGAATTTAGAATCATTTTGAAAAACACTTCATGAAATATGATAATGGTGATGGCTATAGATGATGACCAAACTGGAAAATGCATTGCAAGAAAAAAATAGAACAAACAAAACATACACAGGCTTTTGAGATTTTCTCATGCATACGTTCAACAAAACTTATCAATCAAGGGTGCTTTAAAAATGATATAAATGAAATACTAAAGTAAGGGTCATTAAATTTTATGAATTCTGTATTTCTGAGTTCTCCAATATGTTGAGTTTCCGATGATGTATTTATAACTTGTTACCTAACATTGGAAATAACAACAGCTTTTACAAAAAGGGTTATAAATCCAGCAATGACAAAGGCACTGCATTGACAAAGTCAACTATTTACACAGCTTTACAGTTCGCAATCTAAACAGGGGTTTTGGCAAAAGGTCACATACAGAGAGAATGATCAGCAATATCTGGAGTCTTTCTTACCTGCGATATAGTTGCTCTCCAGTTCTGCTCCTTCACCTCTTCATCCTGAAATAGAGACCTTCTGACGGGAGATATCATAGATGACACTGATGGACTGCTTCGTGTCTGTGCATCATCTGATCCGGAAGACATCCTCGATGAAACATTGGAACTGGTCTCTGATTGTATGTGTAATTCTTCTCTGTTCATAGAAGAAATACTTTGTGGCACTGGACGATTGCTGTGCATCTGTGTGTCTCCCGTTCTAGAAGGGATTCTTGAAGAATCCTGGAGACTGCTCTGTAACCATGCATCCTCTAAATGTTGTTGTTGATGATGAGATGCCTCCAGTCCCTGATGCTGGTGATATGATGACAACCCGAGCTGTTCACCCTTCTCTATGGTTCCTTCGGTATTTCCTGGGGCAATTCCAAGAGGATAACAAGATCCTGACAAACTGTGATGATCATATTCCTCTAAGGCTACATTTGAATCCCTGGAGGCATCATCCGCACCATGGTTCAAACTTCTTAAATAACCTGTCTGCAGAGATGTCTTCTCAATCAATGATAATCTTTCATTCAGAGAAGATGTCTGTTGCGCTGTCATGGAAGATGAAAATGATTCCAGCGGTTGCTGTCCTTGAAATGTTGAGGCAACTCCTGGGTAAGGTCCAGCAATAAATCCTGAGGTAGATTGTGGTAATGAATAGTTACTGGTCACACTGGGTTCACCAGAGTTCCATGTCCCTGAGTCATGAGATAGTTCTTCAGAAAAATGTGAGGTCTTTGAGAATGGGAGAGATGGTCCAGACATAAGGAGATCATGGACTTGGTCATGGCGGTTGGCAAAGTCTGTCATGGATTGGACACCTAGTCTTGATGGCTCATTTAAGACAGTTCTGGCATGAATGCTGTCAAGCGGTACAGTTGGATGATCTTTCGCACAAGGAATGTCGGCAAAATGTTGAGGCTTCATGAAACTTTCATGAAGTTCTTCTGAATATGATTCCTTGATGGTCCTTATTTGATCTTGTCTATTTCTGTCACTACCAAGTATGGATTCCAGAGAATTTGATGCATGGAACCTAGTACTGTGAATATCATCACTGAGAAAGTCTTTAGAAAATTCACTTTGATGTTGAGGACCTGATTGTCTAGGAAATTGTTGTAGTTCCACTGGTGAAGATCTCTGAAAACCCTCAAATCTATCTGGCAAGGTGTTGTTTTCGAAGGTTGGCATCATTGGCCTTTCCTGTGGATGTCTGTCATGGATCAGCTGATCATAGGTGGGGGGTAAACTGTCTCTGTTTGACGAGTATGGAAGACTTTCTACACGGAATCCTGGATACTCCATATGAGCTGAAACTGACTCAGGTGACTCTTGATAGACACGATCAGCATAACCTTCTTCAATGTCCAAAACTCTTTGTGCAGCATCATAGTCCATACTGACACCATTGTGGAAAGAAGTTGTATACAAAATTTGTTCATTTGTTGCTGGAAGTTCTTCAAAAATCCTTGCAGGAGTTGATGGGAAGGCATTAACATCATCTTGGTAAAGCTTTCTCCTGCTTTTTGATTCCCGATGCAAATATGAAGACATGTTTTGTTCTCGTTGAAGACTAATTGGCACCTCGACCCTTTGATCTTGATACATATTATCTAACGGTTGTCGCTCAGAAGAGTCAGAACCTCTATTGTCTGTTGGCATTGTGGAAATGAGCACCCTATCAGTTGCACCTTTCTCATATTTGTCACGAGCTGCAGCACAAAACTCATTAGAGGTCGATTGGTGGGGAAATCTATACGTAGCACCGTCCTTAATATCATCAACAACGCTCGATTGGCCGGTAATCAATGAATTAATACTTGCATCACTAACTTCTATGGGCTCCTGCGGATTCATGTGATTGTCCTCGCTGTTGGGACTTTGCGCACTTTCATGACCACCTACTACCTTGCCCTTGGCTGGAATTAACGTCCTTTGTTCAAATTCATGGTCTGTATTATCCGCCCTCCTTTGACTCCAGTGATACTCCCTGGTAGCTTTATAACGTTGCCATGATAACCCATTGTGTTTGTTCGAGTGTTCATAATTGTGAGGGTTTATCCTTTCGTTTTGTTTTCTATACAACAACTTGTTTGTTGGGGGAGATGATGGGTGTTGGTAATTAACTTCAGGATGCCTGTGAGCTGTGAAATATTCAACAGAAAAAGTGCAAAATTAACATCAGCTGGTGTAATTTACTCTGTTTTTTTTTGTTATGGGGGCATAGATAAGTAATTTTAGAATAAATAAAATCCATGCAGAGTAGTTTACTAAATTACAGAAATTCTGACATCTGGAACTTAACTTCAGGATCCCTGTGAGCTATTAAATATTTATCAGAAAGGTGCAAAAGTAACAATGATATGAAGTAATATGTTTTAGTTTCTTAAAAATGTGGTTTAGATTTAATAATTTTAGAATTAGTACAAGCTGATGAATTTATTATTATAGGAAATTTGACACATAATTGAGCACAATATAATTGCAGTTTCAAGCCGTCTAAAACAATGTACTTTTGATCAATACAGGATTAAATTTAGATACATCTAACGACTAATATACTACAATTTCTTATCTCCTCATTCAAGGACTTGACTTTGTATATCAGGTAGATATTGTTTTACACATGTGTAATCTATTATTAAGTGGAAATCTAACACATAATTAAAGGGACTTAGTAACATTGTCCAAATCCTCAAAATAATTTTTTTATTCTAGCGGTTCCCTCATACCTTGTTGTATTCGTATTAAAATCATGGGACCGGTTTCAGTTTTTCAAATTTCCCTTTCGTTACAAAGATATGTACGATTGAAGTATTCAGATAAGAAAAACTCAGGTGGAGTTTTGAAACCGTGTACAAAGTGAGTGCAGTGAGTTAGTGAATATCACTTTGCATTTTCGCTCATTACTTGGCCATGCAATGTCCATTTGACTTGAAATTTTCACACAATACCCTGTGGACATATGAGATAACAACAATATACATTGCACCAACCCTTCATCACTTTTTGCACATGTCAACAAAGTTACTAGATCCCTTTAAGCACGATATGTTTGCAATTACTGTACTTTCAAGCCCTCTTATACTTTGGATTAATATGAAATCAAAATTAGATATTATATCTAACTTACAATGCATTACAATGCATGTTATGTTACTATCACCTCATTCAAGAACTTCAGATGTATATCAGGGAGATATTGTATTCAAACATGTTTAGATTTGTAGTTCGTTATCAAGTCAATGAAGTCAATATTGACAAATCCGGTTCAGAGCAAACACTCCTGTCTTGCCACATTTTTGTTTGTTAAACAGCATGAAAAGATAAAGATAATTATATTGATCATATATATGCAACTGATCAATATCACATTTAAGCAAGAGAATACGCATTACTCATGGCACAGCTCATAATTAGTACTGTCCTGAGGCTACCAATTATGAGCTTTGGACCACCAGATTATTCTGCTACCAAATTTGAACTGCCCGAATGGGCAATCCTAATTAAGATGGTTTATTTTTCTTTTACCTTCGGACACCAACATGTTACAAAAAGTCTTAATTTTATTTGCACGCCCGACAAAATTGCTCAAATTCGAACAATATGATTTGTTCATAGATATTCTGACCTCATAATTAACGATATTGATTACCGATAGTATGGTATCATGAAGACCTGCAGCAGTCATAATGAGCAGAATTGATAGTTGTTTATGATCAGTAAATCTGGGATTCATTAACCATCTCTGTATCATAATGATACTGAGTATTTGTACATTTTGTGCACAATAAAAGTAGGTAGGTCTTAATGCTGTTATCCGATCCGGGAACGATCCGATTTCCCGGTAGAAAATATCGGAAGATTTGCCGACCCATTTTCTCCAGTAATAATTGAAAATGTGTATGTTTGACAGTCCATTAAGTAGTGAAATTTAAATAAAAAATGGGGGAATCCATATTGTTTACTTTATGAGTGGTTATTTTGGAGAAATTCTTGGTTCGTTACTGCGTTTCGCAGTCGAAAATTGAACAGGATGAGCAAAATTACTAGTCATTTGAACGATATTGCCCACGGATGTGCACACAAAGTTAGGCCGACACTCCCGGGGAGACATGTGATGGATATCTGTATGATCGAGCTGATGAACCAGTGCATTCAAAAAGTGGCTCAAAATACATATTTTGGTAATTTGCACCATTTTAAAATGTTTTGATATTAGTATATCCCCTAACGTAGTATAAATAAATGTTGTGAATTTTTTTGCTATAATCTTGGAAACATTTTTTAATTTGGTCTTAATACACTACTGATGAGAAAAAGTGATGTTTCCATTTTTTATTTTTGGTCCCAGGGTGCATTTTGGCGATTTTAAAGATAATTAGCTAATTTGCATATTTGTGAAATAAGGTCAGGGGTCATTTTCTATCTAGGAATAGTACAATATTGATAAAAACTAGTATTCTAGGGTATTTTGAGGCAAGGATTCCATCTCCGGTGCCCGTTTGTAAGTGCTGTATGGGAAACACTCTGAAATCCAAGATGGCTTCCCCTAATTTGCATATTTATGAATATTATTGATTTTCAGTGGCTACAGCCCCTAATAAGCAATAATTCCGGGTTATTATTTGTCAGTTATGTTCTAAGTATGTATTTAATATATCAAAGATGAGTTGCCATCGTGGCAACCTCTAGCAATGCATATTATTTGCATAAATATGTATTTTACCTAATTTCAATATTCCACCAAATCGAGTATATTGGGAACCCGGCAAGTAAAAAAGACAAATAATACCACTTTTCCAAGGTTTTGGGGGGCAGCAGATCCATTTTTGATACTTATTTACTTGTATCACCATGGCATCCATCTCAAATCCAAGATGACTGCTCCCTAAATTACACATGTTATGATACACGACTATATTATTTCGGTTATATTAAATTGATATTATGTTTTGACTTTTAATTATTGGAACGAGCAACTAGAATACTCGAATCACAATGTAGTTGTTTGCTTAAAGTAAGCAAATCATACTTTTATAAATTAAATGCCATTTAAGTAGCAAATAGCATTATTTACTTTAAAATGACAATTGCGGCCATCTTGGATTTATGTGGGTTCCCGAGGGGATACAGGTAAATAAGTATCATGAATGGATTCATTGCCCCCTAAAACCTTGGAAAAGTGGTATTACTTGTCTTTTTTACTTGCCGGGTTCCTAATATACTCGATTTGGGGGAATATGCAAATTAGGTAAAATACATAATTATGCAAATAATATGCATTGCTAGAGGTTGCCATGATGGCAACTCATCTTTGATATCTTAAATACATACTTAGAACATAACTGACAAATAATAATCCGGAATTATTGCTTATTAGGGGCTGTAGCCACTGAAAATCAATAATATTCATAAATATGCAAATTAGGGGAAGCCATCTTGGATTTCAGAGTGTTTCCCATACAGCACTTACAAACGAGCACCGGAAATGGAATCCTTGCCTCAAAATACCCTAGAATAATAGTTTTTTTATCAATATTGTACTATTCCTAGATAGAAAATGACCCCTGACCTTATTTTACAAATATGCAAATTAGCTAATTATCTTTAAAATCGCCAAAATGCACCCTGGGACCAAAAATAAAAAATGGAAACATTACTTTTTCGCATCAGTAATGTATTTAGAACAAATTAAAAACTGTTTCCGAGATTATAGCAAAAAAAATTGCTGCTTTACATAACCTGATAGACTATATTCTACTTACATGATTTCATGGCGTTTGAAAGCTGAACAGAAAAAAAATGAGCCCCAAAACAATGAAAACAATCACGCAAAATATCGATAAATAACGACTATAACGTATCGCGGATGAACCTGCACGCGAAGTATACGAGCGATATGCGTGAAACAGCGGCCCGAAAACTTGCTGCTAAGTTCAGCCTTCGATATTAGCCATCCGGCTTCAGTTAACCTCACGAATGTTCTTTGGAAATTTATCGATATATTTAGCAGTTTTTTCATTGTTTTGGGGGTCATTTTTTATTCTGTTCAGCTTTCAAATGCCATGTTATCATGTACATGTAAGTAGACTACCAAAATGGTGTTGATCACAAAAAGGCTAATTTATAGCCACTTTTTGAGGGCAGTGGCTCACAAGCGCGATCGTACAGGTTTACATGTGATGTTTCCCCCCGACTGGCGGGCTGAGTTTCTGTGAACGTGTGGCACGATGCTGAACAAACGATCAATTTCTAGGCCCAATTCACTTCGGGAAAAATACTTTCTTGCGAAACTGAGTTAATTCTGAATAGTCTGTAACTATTTTTCTGTAAAGATTGACATGTACATGCCTCAAAGCGTCAATATTGTTAATATTATTGGCATATAAAACAAGAAAGATAAGTCTACAACGCTGCATTTTTTTCAGAGCAATATTATTTTTTTCCGAGATCCGAGACGATCCGAGAATCCCGTTAGCGCTTTTGAATTCTACCGATCCAAGAACGAGCCGGGATTTTTTCTTTACCTAACAGCACTAGTAGGTCTATTAGAAGAATGAAAGTCTAAGAAGAATGAAGGTAATGTTTAAAATGAATGAAAGTCTAAGATAATGAACAAACATACCTGTGGAATTTGATATGGATAAATCCTCATCATAAGCTCCATCCTCCAGATGAGATAAATGGAATGATCCATCGGAGGAAAGTCTGGCGCTTAAATCACTAGCACGGAGTGTTCCATTTCGAGTTGAGGTGATACTGGTATGGTGTTGATGCTGCAGGAACACCCTTCTGCCGATATGGCTGTGTGGAAGTCCATGATGTGATTCCTGTAAAATATAAGAATTTGAGAAATTGTAATTATGCATTGCAATAATAAACAATTCCTGATTGAAGACATTCAATATAGTTTAAAATTGTGATTTAAAATTATTCATCTGACATCTCAAAAATTGAAAAAAATAATAATGAAGGCATTCTGACATTTGTAAAAAGCAAAACAACAACAACAACAAAAATCAATGAAAGAGTCATAAACTTACCATGGGTCTACTCTACAGAATTGAGATGTGTATGTAATCAATACGATAATGTGAGATTGCTGGGAGGACGATTAAAAGAATACTGTTCTATGCTCCGTTGCTCACAGAATATTGAGCTAATTTTTCAATGCTCAGAAACTGACAAACATTACTAGAACACTATTACTACACAAATATAAAAACCTCTGACTAATTTTATGAGCAACAAGTTTAAAGAACTATCACCAGTTGTACTATGTTACAGTGCCATAAATCAGCTAGATGGGTCACAACCCACAACTCACAAATTAGGCCATCAAACATTTAGAGATTGACTGCTGAAGGGGGTAGACGGCGTGCATCAATATTTACTCAATTTGAATCTTGATGACGACCACACGAGAGTAAACAAGAGTAGAATGATTGTATCCCAACTGCTTGATGCGGCCTAACAGCTAGTGCAAACATTACCACCATTCCCTCATCCAGAGCCAGGCTAGTGACTTATATTATTTGTTTGGAGCAGGGTATTAATTTGTAAAACCTGTCAGTACCAACTACCAAGTAATCACACACAAACAGGGTTCATATTTATAAATGAACCAATTGACTGCAAGTTCAAGTTTCAAGTTAATTTTCTCCACCCCTCCCCCATGACTATTTTTGATTTACGAGTAACCTCTACATGTCAACCTCAACCTGTGTTAAGATAGACATTTATTTGCTAGAAATCAAGGCATCTCATGTTTTCATGTCCCCTTAATGAAGGGGAAAATACAAACAATATATTAAATTTGTTTGCCAATTCAGGCATGAAAAGCATTGATGATATTTTGGTAGCCTTGGGCCAGTGGACCAGTGCTTATTTCCAGCACACCGAATGTAATTGATGATTTGATCATCTATTCTCTATTCTGCCAAACCTGTCTTAATGGCTATCTGTCTCAGCATATCTGCCTTCCCCTGCAGAGTTCAACTTTGTTATGAAACTCTAAGTTTATGGTCACCTGTCTACAGTGGCTTCATTTTTGTTATTAGTTGGTCACTAGATATACACATGCTTGACTGTATAATTGTTTTACAAATGCTGCTGCCCCCTTAAAACTGAAAGGGAACCCCACCCCCCCCCCTCCCCCCCCCCCCCCTCCCCTTAGGCCCCTGTATGGGTCGACCTGCTACCCTATTAAAAGGGCCAATGCAGAGAATTACAGACCAAGTCTAGTCCTCTCAGATCATCTCCAGTTCTGGGGTCACGACTCCCGAGTCAATCAGCGTCCCTAGCAACACCCTCCCCACCAAGTAAACAAATTCCAACCAGGTCTCTAGTGATCGCACTGTACAAATGTGTGAGCAGAAGCTTGTGGTGATTTTTAGTTTAATGTACCCACTACATAGGGCTCTATTACACTCCACCATGTCATACATGTCATAAAATCATAATTTATTTATGTGGACATTGTAATAAAACCTGTGCCATACTTTCAGATATTTAAGATCTAAATTCTGTAAATATATTTGGAACACTTACTGCAAATGTAAAATGCTCGCTTGAAATCAAAATTAGAACTATTTTACCAAACTTAAATATATTGACAATTTAATGACAATCAAATGTTTAACCCATTTCAGCCAAGTCTGGATCAATACAACATTTACATTTTATCAAAAGTTTATTTTGAAATTGAAATAATTTGTAATGATTTTTGATCAGCTACCATGAACTCATGTTTCTACTTTCCTGGGTCCCTAGGCTATTGGTGGGATAAAGATAATCCCCAGGGGGGTGGAAATAGTGCACAATGCCATTTACAAATCTAATACAAAATATTGAATCATGCATACAGTATATTATTGTATTGTTCATTGTTGTAAGTTTGTTCAATGGGTCAACCAAACAGCCCCCTGTGCAGAGAAGCACCATTGATCTATTGGGCAAACACAAAATGACTCCTAGATCCTCTAACGCTAACTCATAACTCCTTGGTTTCACTGTACCCTGTAAATACCCCAGGGCCCAGGCACTACCACTAAATGCAGTAATTCCTCAAGTAGTGAAAAAGGATTATTTAACCGATTGTAACTAACCATCTTGGGTCAAAACTGCTCTTGATTTTTAGGGTTTCAACTTTCAACTAACCGTTTTTGTTTACATCAAGGAAGAGATATTGCTAGTATGTTCTTAGCTAGAACTGTAGTTACATCAATCACCTTGAAGTAGTGTAAATGTGTATTATGTCCACTAAAAATATAACGGATATATTGCTTCCACTAGTACATTATCACTGAAAAAATTAACCATTGCTCAATATCAGCACAATTGAATTATCATACTGTCTATATGAAAAAAGGAATTTATACTCAGTTCGTATAAAGCACCAGAAATAGCAATTTGGAGGTCTCGGGTTCAATTACCAGGGAAGCCCATTTTTCTTTGCTCATTTTCCTTTTTTTATTTGAAAAGCAAGAGAACCCTTTAGGCTGACTGATAACCATCCGTTTTGGGGCATTACAAGTTACCGTTTTTTGAAATACCGAAATACTAAAGCCCTGCTTTCTATTCAAATATTATTGGATAGATGCCAACATTCCTGGTAAGTACTACAGTTTCAACCACATGAAAACAAAATATTTTGCAGATCTATAGTCGGTTGATAGAATGTTCTGCAAAATTAGTTCTATGACAACTGACAATCACAAGTAAATGAGAATCCAAAGTAAATTATTTTCCAGTAAGTAAAATTATCCTAAAATCTATTGTTCAAAGAAATACATTCATGGTAAACTGCCATTGAAGCAAACAAAATGTTTCACAATTCAAAGCTCAAATTATAATTGATTGATCCTCTATCTTTCCATTTGAAATATCTGGACCCCTAAATTGCACACAATTCTGCAAATCCAGTTTTCAATCTAATAGACCAAAGTACTTTGTATACCATGCATCCAATGGTATGGATTTCAAATCAATAGAAAGCCACAACAAAACTGTTGGCAGCAATATTCTTTCATGAATTCAAATTAAATGCAATTTGTACTTTATTCAATTACAATATATGTGCTACACACAGAGGGCAAGGGTGCACATATGTACACGTTCCCGGGTACCCCCACTGCGATATACTTTTGATAGAATACTAAAGCCAATTGTTATTCAGGGTCAGATAATGTCACACCTTCCTTTTATCAATGGTGTTTACAACTTCATTGATCAATTGGAACATAAATCTGACAAGCGTCTCTTTGTGCTGAGATTACTGGTTTAATTGTTCTTTTCAAACAGCAAAACAGAAATTGTTAATGACACACCATTCCTTTTTTCAAATGTACGTATGCATACTTTGTATTGGAGAACAGTTTTTTTTTTTAACCTAAGTTTTCGTGGCGACCAATTAACCTTGTCAAATTCAACCAAAATCACTTGGAGCTTTCACACTTCTATTGTAATTGTACCTGGTCTAACAGACGAATGATATTAATTTTGATTTGCCAAATGTATCCCTAATCATGGAGATATTTAGGATTTAATTGAATAGCGTTCTGGAACGCTTTTCAATTGTAGTTAAAGGTATCTGAATTTTGATATTTTAATCTTTCATAGTATCTGAATTCGGATACATGTACGTCGTGCAAATGATCGGGGATTAAATCTGACATCAATTTGTTTACTTTATCCACTACATGTAGGTAAACAGTGTTCTTTTTCTATGACACTTTCACACTTCATTTAGAAGAATAATACCAGTATAAAATTGAAGTCTGAAATATCACTTATAAAATTTTAAATACACAGTAAAGTTAATGGAAGCCTCCTTGTTAGCAGACATCTTTATTCTCAGTAAAACTTTTTTATGAATCACAACCTTGGATATAACATACCACAGTATGCATCTACTTGATATGTAATTTGAAAGTTCACAGTGCTCACAGGAATTAAAATGATAAAAGAAAAACTTATTGCTTCATAACTCTCAAGCTCATTTTTGTTCCTAGTACTCTGAATCTATGGATGAGTATCGTGGATCAAGTTTAAAGGACCTAAAGAATACAACGTACTTTGACACTTATTCCATAGTTGATGACTTGAAACATAGGTCTGCCGAAAAAAAATCCATGAAAATAAACACAGTAGTGATTTAAGACTAGTTTTCTGATGCCAAATCTCACTTAGCAGTCAGTTTACGCCCCACCCACATTTAGGGTCCGGAATCGGCAGCGTGATCGACATGTGATTGACAATTCATTGGCTTACGTCATGACGCGTCATCTACAGAATTTAGTTCATTAGTCCGTTCTTTAGATGACGTCACATTTTGGCGATTTAAAAGGGGCGTTCCCAGGACAATTAGATATTTACTA
Organism: Echinarachnius parma; assembly: GCA_037951105.1. NCBI lineage: Eukaryota > Metazoa > Echinodermata > Echinoidea > Clypeasteroida > Echinarachniidae > Echinarachnius > Echinarachnius parma. Next base: position 3,794 of record JBAMJV010007685.1, on the reverse strand, counting down.
ATTACCCCCAAATTGATTGATTTCATGAGAAATGACTGCCAAATTCTTTTTCCTCGGGAAAAATTACATATAGAGAGCCGAATTGTGAAAATTAGGCCATCTAGACGCTGTAGTTCCTTTAAAGAAAAATCACCCTGTTACATGACAAATCTGAATTAACTACTTTGATTGTGCATTATCAAAACAAAATTATTTATTTATGAATTATTTCTTTAAAAAGTGATCCATTAACTATTTAGATTTCGAACAAAATTTTATTCCATACGTGTACATTGTATGTGATATTTGGTTTGTGAACATCACTACAGTACAAACACACAGTGTCAATTTATATAATTCCATGAAGTAGTTTCAAGTTGTAATCTTCAAATGCTAGCTGTATTTTCTTTCCCATAAAAAGTATTGTGCAACTTTCAAATTTAAGCGTGCAAAAGGTGGACAGTTTCTTTGAAAGGCTGCACATTTTTCACGGAAACATCACACATTTATATACAACGATGAACATAGTGACATTTTCTCAGTGTTAATCCATTTAAAAAAAGCAATATAAATCAGGTTTAGAAACAGATAAAATACCACAAAAATCATATAAAAATTTAGACAGCCTGTAGAAATTAAAATGTATAAATCACAGCACAGCCCATCTTTGAAAGTTGTGCCACCGTAATCAGGAAGTCCCTGATAAGACCCTGAAATACCAAAGCTCATTGTGGTACATCACTGTTTCATTTCCTCCTGGTTGGAATACCAGCCACCAAATGACCATGGATTTTTTGAGATATTTCGAGTCAACAACCTAAATGTTATTGTTCCTTTAAAAAAAAACATGTAACAATAAAAACAAAAAAGATGATATCAAATGTACATGATACACATTATTAAACTAACTATGATTTTTATGAGGAAAGTCAAGATTATCAAGTAATTATAATACCATTTCAACAATGTCAGCTTAAAATCAATAATTGATTGAATTTACATGTATGTATACTGGCAAATCCTGTAGCAGTGGGGGAAACAATGAACAGGGGTTCAGGGCAAATTTCACACCCGAAATTGCCCGAAAGAGCCCCTGAAAATCATACAAGAGTTCAAAGCAAAACACATTTTAGAGTGTTATTTTCATGCATGCTAGCTTGAAAAGTAGCCCCAGAAAAATAGATTTTGATTTTTTTCCCCCTGCCCTGTAGTTTTTAACTTCAAGCGCTGCAAGCGTCATTTAGAGGAACTTTTCACAACTTCATGGGGTTCAATTTCACTAAACGCTCAAAAATAAATAAATTTAGAGTGTTATTTTCATGCATGCTAGCTTGAAAAGTAGCCCCAGAAAAATAGATTTTGATATTTTTCCCTGCCCTGTAGTTTTCAACTTCAAGCGCTGTAATTCGTCATTTAGAGGAACTTTTAACAACTTCATGGGGTTCAATTTCACTAAACGCTCAAAAATAAATTTTTTCATGAACATAGGGAAAATGAAGTATACATACAAATGAGTACAGAATTTTAATTTTTGGAAATAGGCCGATACAACAAAAATTAAATAAATGTAAAATCTGCTGAAAACTGCTTGTCCACTATAAAGGCAAGTGTAGTAAAATGTAAATCAATGGAGCCGCGAGCTATCGAATCTGGCAGATTCTTCTTCAGGCGTACGAATGACACTGACTGAACTAAACATTTTATAAACATGGTAGGTAGGAGGAAAGTGCGACCAGCAACAAGCTGGAGTGAACAAGAAAAATGAAATAAATGTACTGTACTTGTAAACTGTATAACATGGGTCTACAATTAACTTTATTTTCTGACTTGACCAGTTGGGCAAGTCCTAAGAAAATAGCTTGCCCATGTGACTTCAGGTTTTACTTGCCCTCAGCTAACTTTCACTTGCTCTGGGCAAGTCGGTTTGTATATTATATGTAGAGCCCTGTGTAAAAGAATATTGTGAAAATCACAAAAAGAATGTGAATAGATTTCAATACATACCCGTGTCTGATTTCTTGATTTCTCTGATATTCTTCCAATCTCTGGTCCACGGAATCTAAACTCCGATTCTGTCTCATGACTCCTCAAAGATTTTCCAGGTTTAGTAGTCGGCTCTGTAGCAATGACATTGTTATCATTCCTGCTAGGATGTGTCCTGTCCCCATGCAATGATCCTCCAGACCTCACATGAACTCCTGCTTGAAAGTTGCGGCTGTGTGACAGCGTCCCCTCCTCACTGAGGCATGCGACAGCATTGGTTTGCTTGGGGCCTGTCGCACTGTGACCAAGTGTGAGGGTCGCCGCTGGTCTAACAACATTGCTTTTCTCCAAGTCTTCAAAGTTAGGGACGTTTGACTGCTTTAGTGCGCAGTGTGCAATACCCGGCTGAAACTCTGGAACGTTACTCACATACTCTGAAGAAAGCATCATGTTCACTAAAACAGTATAGTTGAATCATCATGATAAAGTCCTTTTATAAATAAGTTCTTTGGATAGCTTTCATAATCCTTCATAAATGATCCATAGATGACAGGTCTCACACTGCAGATGTCTGGTAATGAAAACAAGATTAATGCAGAAATCTTAGTTTTTTCAGGGCAGTAAAATTTGATTTCAAGCAATCAAAGCATCAAACATTTGGTAAAAGCACAAAGTATGACCATTTGTACAATTTCCTGGTCGTACATTGTACATAGACATAGTGCATGTGTTAGGATGTGAAAATTGAGCACCAGTCATACATTGCCTACGACGCACAAAAGAATGGTAACTTGCAGTTACCTGAACTTTTACACGACTCAGAAAAATAGATCATTATCTTCATAATCCAGGGTCGATTTACAATGTAGTTCGGATGGGCAAAAAAATTGGAAATATCGGCAATTTTTTAGCGACAGTTATGCGATAGTCAGAGTCCAAAATGGCCGATATATGTACATTTTATGTAATAACAGTGCAAGTGCGAGTGTGCCGTAGCGCACTTGAACTGTTACTACTAAGGCTGTCGATTTCGGGTATATTTACTACCCGGGACTCGCGATAATTTTTCGGGCGAGTCCCGGGTACCCGAAATTTATAAATTTGTTGATTTCGCTATAGGCATGTCACACCGCTGGGAAACATGTTCATCCAAGTGACAAAAATGCAGCGCATTTATGACAATAAATCATCTTATAAAATACAGCAAATTCGTAAATCAATTTTTTTGCTTTTTTTCCGGATATCGAGTATCGATTTTTGCGCCCGGGACTCGACATTTTTCGGCGGGACCCGGGTACCCGGGACTCATCAACAGCCTTAGTTACTACCTAGGTGCATCTACAAAGTACGATGCACAGGAGGGGGGGTTCACGCTGATGCGTACGCTACATTCAACCACGTGTATAAAAAGTGCGTACATGGGGGGGGGGGGGGGGGTCAATTTCGGACAATAAATTGCGCACATTCTTTGTAGATGGCCCCTTACAGTGTATATCGGCCATTTTGGACTCCGGATTATCACACAGCTGTGGCTAAACAAGTGCCGATATTTCCTAATTTGTTGTCCATCAAAACTAAATCGACTCTGGATTATGAAGGTTATGTCTAATGATCTATTTTTTCCGAGTTGTGTACAAATTTAGGTAATTTAGGCAAATAAATGTATAGCTTCGCACTATACTATTACTAGTGTTAGGAATGACATACATGTTCAATGATAATGACCAAAAATGTATGAAAATGTGTCTTCCTAACGTTTTCTTTGGCTACCTGCAGCTGCAGTGCGACATGGTGAACCTTCGTACACAAAATCGTGCGTTGCCAAGCGAAGG
>JBAMJV010007684.1:2500-39712 GCA_037951105.1 Echinarachnius parma | reverse complement strand
ACTTACTGGGAGGAGAAAGAGATGGTTTAAATCTCATATAGTCTGATCAAATTGCAAAAAATATACTCTTAGTCCATGATTTTCCATGTGTTATTGCCCATGGGTGGTACACCAACTTTTTTTAGATTTTACAATTTTTTGGCAAAAAAAGCATTGTACCTCATTACAAATGTATAATATTTTTTTTAATAGTTGAAACATTTGGTTTACTGCACATTCTGTTGAAAAATTTCAAATTTTACATTAATTTTGGAAAAACTTATTAATATTTTAAAAATAATTTTTTGCTAATTGAAAAAAAATTTGAAATATAATTTTTGTTCTCAAACTGTTTGATTACATATCAAATGTACAATTAAAAAGGTGTCATGCACAATGGAGCATTTTTTGCGGCGTTATTTCTTAGTTTAGAAAAAGTGGACAAAAGTGTAATGTCCGTGACGCTGAAAATGTAATGTCCGTGACGCAACGTTTTGTTGTCTAGATCACATATTCCTGGCCCGTTTCCTCCAAAACAACTTGGATTCAATTTATCATTGCCTTGTCTATAATTAAATACCTAAATCCACCTTTGTGAGGCCTCAGAACTCACAGACTTTTGCAAAGATGTATTATGGGATGCAAAAAGTCATGTCCAAAAGATGTAATGGTCCCTGACGGCGCACATTTCGCAGAATTACTCAGTAACGAATTGGATAAATGTTCTGAAACTTTTTTTGCATACTTAACTAGGATATTGTTTTGTAGTCAAAATAAAAGTTAGACATTAGTTAGAGGTAATGAATTAGTAGTGGCATTGGAAAGTCATTGAAAATTCTCTGATTTGTAATGTCCGTGACGCTGGAGTTGCCCGTATACAAGGCGTTCGTTGTATGCTCATTAAAATATGTTCAACAAGGTATTGTGTGGAACAGTTAACATACTTAGCTAATTTGGGCGAGAGATAGCTGGGGCGAGGTGGAGGGGAGGGGGGGGGGGGGGGGGGGGGTCAGGGGGGGTTAGGGCGCTGCCAATAATATTTGCTAAGCAACATGTTCATATTAAAGTAAATGGTGAGTATTGGTAATTTCCAAGTGCCCCCCCCCCCCCAAATTAATTGTAACGGATTTGAGTTGATTTCAATTCCAAATGAAAGATCATCGAAAAAACATGGGAAATAATAATAATTCCCTTTCAAATGCTTTCATTGTGTGAAATTTGCTTTCAAAATATGATATAAAAGGATTGACGCCCGGGTATCACTTTTTAGAGAACGCTAGCGCGAGGCCCTAACGTTCCTAGGTGGCTCCTAATACAGGACTGAAATAGATATGTTTGTGCACGCTAATTGTGCTTAAAACTATACATATGATACTGGTACTTACCACCAATTCACCTCTCCAATATGTGATCCAACTATATGGGTGGGTTAAAATTATGATTTTCCCCTCCATCTCCGCAAAAAAATCAGTGATATTATGCGCCTCATGGACTTCTATCCGTGTGTTAGAAAGACGAACGAACGGGGATTGCGGGTTACACATGAATATGCATCGGTACTATACTAAAATGTATTACCGTACCGCGCACTGCAGTCCCGTATTAGGGACCTAGAACGCTATCGCTTCGCGCTAGAGTTAATTTGACAATGAGTTGTAACGGCTATTTTGAATGATAACAGAAGTTTTACTTTGTCGTTTTGTAATTGTGCATACTTTTCGAGCATGTGAAGTAATAACTATTAGTTTGTACCGTAATCGTGCAGGTTTTGGTTACTAAAGTTAAGTTTGACCAATACTCACCATTATCTTTAAGAAGACAATCTGTAAACTGTGCAGTATGTTTTCGTAAAAGTACGGAGGGGGGGGGGGGGGAGGGGGGGGGGGGCGAGAGGGTTGTCCGTTTCCCTGCCTATCAGCCTTCCTAATTGTTATATTTTACATGTTCAAAACTTTCAAACGCCTAATAGCCCCACCCCACCCACACACACCACATCGGTGGTAGCTCCTATATTGACTTTCTCTTGTACTATAAATCTCACTTGCTTTCGCTTGGAAGAAGGGAAAACACGTTTAGCCGTACACGCAGTTCGACCGTTCAAAATAACACCAATATTTTCCTTCCACCCCCCCCACCCCCCAAAAAAAAACAAACAAACAAACAAACACACACACACGAACCAATACAGAAGCAAAATAGCGTTCGTTGTAAATGTGTCAACTAACGTACATTATGTATAATAATCGTAATTTAATTGGCAGGTAAATGGCTGACCACGAAGACGAAACACGTGAAAACTACCAGTAGTCCGCAGGCCCGAGCCCAATGGAAGTGATCTCCGCCCCCGGACAACGAGTGGCCACAATGACCATTACGTCGGCGACCAGACAGCTGATGACTTCCGGTACAAAAACTACCCGAGTACCAATGCTATATATCAACCGCAAGATGAGAGACCTTCTTCCGATCTCCCATCGGAGCACCCGGCAGTCATGCCAGGAGTTGTCAGGTCAGCGGAGGGTCGGCTCGAGAGGGGCGCGCAAGCGTTTCGTCACGGTTGAATTCCCAATGATAATGGTGGCCCTGTCGTATAGCATAGCATCCACGCTGCGCCCCCCAGTACGTCCGGGAGCGTATAGCGCGGATAAGTACAACCAGACGTTCACCAATCACACGGGTTCAAGTTGTGACGTCAATACGACGGACATCGATGACAAGATACAGGCGGAAACATCGATGTACTTGCTGTACCTAAGTCTCGCAAATGCCTTGCCCAGGTTAGTCAATGTTTTGTCCGCATTCGGCTGTCAACGTAAGGGGTGTTCTTTTAAGAAGTAAACTTTTTTTAACAAAAATGTTGCCAATACAAATATTGTTTCTGTTCAGTTTTCCTATGTTTGACATAATTTTTTACCCCCAAACTGCATCACTTCGGTGATCTCTTGCCTATATCCATGAGTTGATTTTCTCATCCTTCGTGTTTGTGTCAGGTTCTAACTAGCTTCTGACCATCACGAACATTAGAACGGGTTCGAGGGAAGAACAGCAGCACAAGGGCCTTTCTAGCTCATTTGTTAAAACACCGGTTTAACAATACGGAGGCCTTGGCTTCGATTTCCTTTCTCTTTTTTTTCTTCTTTTTTTTCATTTTTCATTTATAATATTTCTTGACAGTATCATGCCGTATCATGCCTAGCCTAGCCTATGCCTAGCCTATATATCATGCCTAGCCTATGTAAAGATATTTACACAGAACAGTAAAATTCAAAGCCATCCTGATAAACACCCCTTCTTTTACTTTCGTCCCTAAATTGGCCTAAAGAAAATTTAGAAACATAAATTTGAAATCCCCCAAAAGGGAGATTTTGGGGGAAGCTACTTGTTCCCTGTCTCCTACTTTGAAGTCCTCATACTAAAGAACCCACCAGGTTTCCGTGGGCAATGTGTATAAAACTCGTATTTGCTCGGAACTATAAATTTATCGATATATACCTTGAAAAAATGTACAGGCTTATGCCTATAAATTAGCTAGGGGTGTTTCACAAAGATCTAAGTTGAGCTTGAATCTAAGTTGAACCTAGCAACTATGGAAACCCATTTGTAGCCTTGAAATAAAACATATTCAAAAGCAAAACAAATACAAGTATTTGAAACCTTACATTTTAAAAATGTATGTCAATTACTTCAAGGCTTTCTTGGATGATAACAAATATAATGATTTGCAATAAAAAATGTATGTCTTTTAAACTATTGTACCAATCAATGTTTCAAAGATACTAATGGTTTTCCATGATAGTAAGGTCCAACTTAGAGTTGAGTTCCAAACTTTTTTTGAATCTTTGTGAAACACCCCCTGGCTTAGCCGATTATAGTCTAGTTTAGACCCTCGCCTGCTGAAGTCCGTCACCATGGTCATGCAGAGCCGTGTGGCCGTTACCCCATATTGCGCCGCCAACGAGAGAAACAGCAGTGATTACTCTCGTTGGTGGCGCTATATGAGGTAACAGCTCTGTGAGACGGAGTTAAGCAAACGAAGGCATAAACTAGACTATGAAGCCAATTAATAAGCTGATCTCTTGCACTTTCTGCGTTGCTTCTTACGTCAAGGTCTCATCATGGCTATGTTCACCGGTTCCCTGAGCGATCGGATCGGTCGCAAGCCCGCCATATTCCTAGGCGCCCTCGGATACTTCGTCACCGCGTGCTCCTTCATCGTCGTCATCTATTTCGACCTCCCTATCATGTGCTTCATTGCTGGGGACTTCCTGTCCGGCGTCATCGGCGGCTTTTTGCTTCTCCTCGCGACGAGAGCGCCGCGTACGTCACGGACGTGACCACCGTCGAGAAGAGGACGTACCGGATTGTGATTGTGGAGACTGTGTTCTTTGTGGGGTATGGCATCGGGCAAATCTCGCTTGGCTTCGCGCTGCAGTATACAACGGATCCCACCTTCAAGTACATTCTGCCATGATAGTCGCCCTCGGTTGTGCGATAGCTGCCATGGTGTACGTCCTTGTGCCGGGGTTGCTGGGTAGAGACTGTCCACAAGAAAAAGGCGGGAAATGTGACATCGCATATTTCGGGAGTATTCAGCGGCATGTACAGCCTTGTTATAGTACGTGAGACACTCGAGGGCCCGTAGTCAGGATTTTTCAAGGGAGGGGAGGGGCCCGAGACAGAAAAAAACCGGTTTTCGGTTTTTTCAAATTTCCCTTCGTTACAAAGATATGTACGATCGAAGTATTCAGATAAGAAAAACTCCCCCGGAGTTTTGAAACCGTGTACAAAGTGAGTGCAGTGAATTAGTGAATATCACTTTGCATTTTTCGCTCATTACTTTGGCCATGCAATGTCCATTTGACTTGAAATTTTTCACACAACACCTTGTGGACATATGAGATAACATAAATATACATTGCATCAACCCTTCATCACTTTTTGCACATGTCAACAAAGTTACTAGATCCCTTTAATTAACCAACAATATAAAATAATAAATTATTTCACGTATCAGAATGACATACCTACATAAATTCAATGCCTGAACAAAATATATGCAAATAAGGTCACTCAAGTTCAAATTAATTTGATGTCCAACAAGTAAAAAACAAGTCATTTGAATAACATGAATAACAACTGAAGTATTGTTTTTATCGCAGGAGAATACGGACGGCAGAAACGTTAAGTTCTTTTGTTACGCCGCGGTCATTTTGACAGAATGAATAATCGAATGAGGCTGAACCAAAGAAATGTAAAAAATGTCGTTGTAGGAGAATGAAATAAAACAACGCGCGTGTCACCAAATCGGTCCGACCACGTACACAGAACTCGTAAAACTGGCTTAAAATGACTTTCTATGTTGTTGTTGATAATAGCTGAATAAACAGATACACAAAACAAACAAATAAAGAAATAATTATAGCGGTATATTGAAAAGCTTACATTTTTCTCGATTCTATTACAGGAGAACTTCGGCGGCAGGCGGATAAAGTTGTTATGTTACACCATCATCATATTCAGCACACAATGTTGGCCGTGATGGGACAATCTACACTCTTTGTTGTCTATAGCTTGGGACAGCCATTTTGTCTGACGTCGCTGGAGATCTCCATCTTTAATGTTATCGCTTTGATAGCAACATCTTTGGGTACGTTGAATATTTTTTTCTTTCTGAATTGGGGGGGGGGGGGGGGGGGGTATGTACGCACCCAAAGCATCCCCTGGCTATGGGCCTGGTATATTGTGAATTATATCCTTCATAAATGCAATCCTGTTCAGTGATTGGTCTACATAGCGTCATGTGACCAAACATAGTAATGCCCATGGAGAAAAATTTGCTATACAGTGACGTCATTCATGGTATAGTGCACTATACCATGAATGACGTCACGGTATATATCACATTTTCTCCATGGGCATAGTGATGCGTGTTAAAAGCTTTTCTGCGATCGGAGGTCTTGTTTTAGCTTGCTAAAGATGCTCAACGAGATTTCCCAAAGAGTAATTTAAAAAGAAATACAGAATATATATATGCTATAGAGCATACTTGTAAACACTACTAAGTCAATATCCGTGATAATGACGATGATGATTGTGATTCTGATGTCGACGACGACGAAGATGAGGCTAGTAATTAAGAAGATGGTAGTCATGGTGATGATGCTGGAAAGAGTGAGAGTGATGATGTGGTTTCGATAGTTATGGAAGTGACGACGGTGGTGACGATAAACGATGATGGCATGGGCGTCGATACTTACGTAATACCTATTCATCAGGGGGGATGAATGAATAGATCATCCCCCCCCCTGATGAATGGGTATCAATGACAGATCGACGCCCATGGATGATGGTGATAATGACAATGACGACGATGGCGATGACGCGTATTATTCTGATTTCCAGGTTTGGCCATCGGGGGTGCGCTCCTACCGAAGTGTCTGACAGACCACTGGATCCTACAGATCAGTCTACTCAATGTCATGCTGGTCAACATCCTCATCGGAGTCGCAACGAATAAGTTAATGCTCGGTATCGGTAAGTTGACCACCCTGATGGTGGCACTGTAGTCAGGTAGTAAGGCCTGGTCACATATGACCGGAGAGCGCAAACGGATGCCCGACGGAGACTTTTAAGTCCGTTTTCTCCGTTTGTATGACTTTATTGTCCATTCCTTGTCAGGCGATGTACGTTGTTCTATCCGGCGGAATGTTTTGTGCAGGAAGCACGGAAATTTGATTTCACAAATTGTCAATTCGTCGAGCATCTGTTAACGTTATCCGTTGATATGTGACCGGGTCTTTACATTCGAAGGTGTAACATTTGATGGCTCTCGAGGTTGAAAATTACCCCCTATTTGCGGCGTTTTTAAATACATTTTCAGCAATTTATACCCACTTTTAACACAAACCGAGCATGGTGGCTTGGTGGTTAGAGTGTCCGCCTCATGCATGGGAGGTTCCGGGTTCGAACCCAGACCGGGTCATACCAAATAATTTAACAATGGTACCTTCTACATTCTAGCCAGGCGCTCGGCATTTGAATGGTCTAAAGTGGATCTAACCCCTTTTGCAAACAAACTGAAATGGATCTAACCCCTTTTGAAAAAATAGCAATTTGTTTACACTTTTTAATGGGCATTTCAACTTTTCTTTGGTATCATCTTATAGAGCTACTAAAAATCAATACATTAAGACAACAAAATCAAATTTGATGAAAATGGATCTAACCCCTTTTGCAAATGAGCTCTTCATTTATAGATTGGAGAAGGGAAAGTTAATCACACGAGTTACTAGAGGACTGGCCCCCAGCCTTCTGTATCTTTCACGTGTTGACTAGGGCAAATGAGTCGGAGATAGGCGCCGCCTTACGTGCCACATTTGGCACGGGGGGACTTTCAGTACACAAACATAATTTATGGCCCTTCACTAAAATGTTCTCAACATTTCATATTTCGCGAACATTTCTCTTTGAAATGTGTACCATTTTATCTTCTCTACGAACAACCCAAATTTGTTCTTTGTTCGCAAACATTGACCACTTTTTTCGCGAAATTGTGCACGATCATGTTTTCACACGGCCAATGTGCAGTGAAACCCCCGGCTAAGACATATGTTATATATAACATGTGAAAGAATGGTGACGGTATAATACGTAACAATAGCATCTGTATAATGATGCTTTTTATTTATTGTATTTTTACTTTTTATTTAATTATTTTTAGAGTTTTCAAAACAATATCTTGTATAAAGATACAGAGGTTTATACAAAAGAACAAAAATAACGATTGAGTTTTTGGTGTAGTGAGTATTGCATATCTCTCAGTGCCATATACATGGTTGACTTCACTCACAATATCATAGAATTAGATCGGTCGATTTACTCCTAAATGCGATATACACACTTTAAATTAATTGTAATATCCAGAACTCCGTTCTTGTGTAATTGTACTTTTACTCAGTGGGTTAAAATGGCAAAAACGAAACATTAAAATAAAACATAGTTATTTAGCTTTCCATTCGAAAACATGAATAGATTCCAATTAATAATTGTAATCGCAACACTAGCAATGGCGCAACAAATTATTTGTACTTTAGCGATAATTATCAACCAATCTGTATTATTTTTTAGCATCCGGTGTAGGGATATTGCGGTCCCTCAGTTTCCCGGTTATCAGATCCCGGATGTCCAAGCTCTCAGGAGAACACGAAAGAGGTAAATGTTATGGTGTTTGTCGCCCTCTGTGGCGAAGTGCCACACAGTGAGTGTACTCGGCGTTATGGTAGCTAAGAGATAAGAAGAGCATAACAAAACAATAAATTATTGTTTATTGAATATTATGACTAGTTCAACTTGCATCATTTATTTGGATGTTTGAGATATTTTTAGGTCATTATAAGGCATCATTAACAGTTGTAATACTTACTAGGTGAAATAGAAAAAAATAAAAATTATAATCCATGGAGTTTTGATACAATAATTATTTATCAATCAATCAATGCTTCCACTATATGAAAGCAGTTTGTGGTAAATGGCTAATATGATAGTATATATGTCGTATAAAAATGCTTCAATGTTTTAGTAATATCAAAACACAATTGATAAATTCTTTATTCAGCGAAGGAGTAAAAATAAGTAATGATTGTTTTATAATAATGAATAAAACAAATAATTGAAAATATTTAACTTCAGTTGTGCCACTCTCTCTATTGAACAGGTTTGATGCAATGATTGCATAAAGAACCTTGCCATCTTCCTCAAAGAATTGATGTAATATTATTGCTTTATTATTATTCCTTTATTATTGCCGTATAGACATGTCTATAACTGTCTATACGGCTCTGATTTTCGTCAATGTTTTGCGCCCTCTATCAACCAGGTTTGATGTTAGCGTTTTGAAGTTACATTAACAGTCTGCCTTTAAATAGTTCGTTCTCAAAAAGAACCATATCCAAACATTACAGTGAAGAGCATCCGTTGATGTATTGTATGTAATTACTTATTTATTGAATCTTCTATTCTATTTATATCGCCGTTTTATGTTTTAATTGTACTACGCCCTCTATAGGTTTGATGCTAGCGCTCATTGGTTGCGTGGAAACTCTGGGCCAGTTTCTCGCCCCGATTATCCTCAACCCTATCTACAGTGCCACGGTCTCCTTTAACCAATCCATCGTCTTCTACGTCATCGCGGGAATACTTGTCGTCCCGTGCTGCATTACCGTGTACGTAACTATAAGGGCATTAGTGTCAACATCCAAATTCGATACGAATATTTTTTTTAGGTTGTTCAGGTCAAAATTGACATGACTTAAAAGCCAGCTTCATAAGTTCATGACCAAGGATTTATTAACAAATCGATCGTGGTATGTGATATCGTGGATGTTCTATTCAATTTTCCATCCCTAATACGTATGCATCCTCGATGAACCTTAAGTTTCAGGGTTATATATAAAACGTTTACCATGCATCAACTTATTGTAAAAATACACTACGCACATGACGCATCTAAACATAAACTGTAAATGATAATTTATAGAATATCAATTGTTCATTTACGGTACCGCTTATTATGTTCTCTCATTCAGAAACAAAAACGACTTCCTAGAACTCAAATTTTATTTGGTAATACAGTATAACATAAATCATTCGATGTTTTTTATTTGTTTTTTTGCCGTGTACTTATTCCCTGTTTTGTTTCACTCTCGTTCTTCAACAGTTTTCTACAGATTACGGACTTTAAGACAAATCGCTACTCTCATTTAAACGACAGAAATAATGAGCACATTAACTCTTAAAGATGTTGGGTCGTCAATGCTGGGTGGCTCACATGACAGAAGCGTATACTTCCTCATCAACTCTAGTAGTTTGTTTGCCAAATCCATAATAAGGCACTCATGATTACCGAGAGGAGTATAGTTGAAGACATTCCTGCTCGCCCTTGATTCTCACCCCCCGGCTCAAATACAAATTCTAGAACACATACACGCCAGATAGTCGTATAAAATGTACTCATCGCACTAGCTGCCCTAGAGATCGGTGTGACGGTTACAAGTGTCCAAGTGTCCATGACAAATTAAGTCTAGACAAATCCGTCATAATCGCTCCATATATGCGTGTGTCACATATGAAATAAGTGGTCCGTGTCATATGAGTTCATGTTATTTTTAAATTCAAGTTCACTTTATTTTATTAGCGCACAAAACGTTTACATTGTATGAGTGGCGACAATGTGACGTCTCATGTATGAGTTTATTATGTGTAGTATGTGTGGATGACTGTTCGTTTGCTTGTCCGTGTAATGTTTGTTTGCTTGTCTGTATATTTTTATTTCAGTGTGTATGTGTGTGTGTGTGTGCGTGTGTGTGTGTATGTGTGTGTGCGTGTGTGTATGTGTGTGTGTGTGTGTGTGTGTGTGTCCTTTTGTATGAAGGCTAGAGTGCGAACAAAATAGGATTTTAGGTTAATAATTTGCCCGACAAAAGAATGATTCATGATTAGTATGTTTATAATGGGATTGTTTCGTACTCAAAGTTTGTTTAGAGTTATCTAGCTACCTTTTTCTTACAGTATTTACAGACTGTTCGTCGTTATAATGTTTATAAATTATGTCGTTAAATTTCAATAAAATGTATCTCTTGATTGAAAAAATGGTTTAAAATTATAATCATATGTTATTCATATCCAATGACAACTCTGGCATTTACATTTAGTGCAATAATGTGTTAATTCTAGCAATCATGCGTATGTAGTATTAAAAAAACGCTGTAATTTCGCTGAATGAATTTTTGAAACAATGTTTATTTCATTAACATTATAAAATATATATTTATCATACAAGAGTACAGCCAACTAATTTTACCATGCCATTTTTAAAAATAGTATATGGATTTTGCAAATTTTGTAAATTATCTTTATGTCGTATATATTTCTAAGTAAATGTATTTAAGTATCCTTCCACGTAATTGAAATAAAAATTTGTTTTTAAGCAACAATTGCACTTCTGGTTACGCCTTATTTTGTGAAAATGTATTAAAGAGATCTAGTAACATTGTACAAATCCACACAAAAACTAGATCCCTTTTATAAAGGAATCTATACTTTTGTTGACAAAAACTGATGGATGGTTGATACAATTTATATTGTTTTTATTTGATATGTCAACTACTATTGTTTGAACATTGCAAGTTAACTGGACGTTATATGGCCAAGTAGTGTGCAAAATGCAATGCGATATTCACTAAGTCTTTGTACACGGTTAAAATTATCCAGTGAGTAGTTCAACATCTTAACATTCAATCGTAAATATCGTTTTAACAAAAGGGAAATTGGAAAAAACAAAATCTGTCCCATGCGTCTATTTTTAATACAAATACAAGGTGTGATGGAACCGCTAGAATTTCAATTGTATTTTGAGGATTTGGACAATGTTACTACCGTATGTCGAATAGGGTTTTCTGCAAGATGTAGGTAATAAGTTATAGTTTCATACCCTGAAATAGCATTCTGATTGATCTATCTTTAAAGTTATCGTTGCAGAAAGTCCGATTGTAATTTTTGGGGGACATACGGTAGATCACTTTAATCATAAATGACTCTCACTCCTTTGTATTTTTTTAAACTTCGATTCTGCTTACGAATGTAATATACGGTTATGTTTATATTGGAAAGAAAACAAAGGCCACTTAACCAGATCATAAGTACTCACTTCTAAAGAAAAGTCAAGTTTCGATTATTCGTACAAGTGTAATGCAATCTGTTTTAGTGCCTTCATTAGAACGAACATCAAGCATTTATGTAAACATTATCTTTAGCAGAAAAAATCTCTTACCATAATCACAGCATATTACTGATTAGCTTTGACCACCTGCCTACGAGAGTTTACATTACACATAGATATAATGGACATGGTACTCCACGTGCCCGTAGAGAATGGGTAATAACAATATTGACTTCCTTCCTTGTCGCTTTTAACTAAGATTCGTGCAAATTTAAATTGATACATCGTTTCGATTGCCAATTTGACAAGGTGATTTGATGAGGCTTGGTATTATGTTGGGAAATCTAGCTACGGGGATAACTACATTTCAACATAGACAGATATTCCCATAATAATGTACATACAATGTTGCAATATTAGCGATATAACTACATAATGCTGATTTGAACGGATCACAACCAGTGTCGCTGCGAAGATTGGTGTTTTTGGATAACCTCTGTATATGTGTGTTAAAGGATATATGAGTACTAATCAACTCTTTACATGTTTGTATAGTCGATTATGGTGTTTTCATATGAATCTATACTTTACCAAGTATAAATAAATTATTTTTATTTTTTATACATTCGATAGTATGATATCTAATAATCAAGTTACGATGGAAGCGTATACTAGACTCTCGCTCATTGAAATAATTAAGATGGATTGCAAATATCCTAATCTAACTCCCCGCGTTGGTATATTTAACAATCTGTATGAATCCGGAAATGGCATTAAAGTGTCTTTCTTGTGGAGGCCATCTTCCAGTTCAGTAAACATTCCATAAACCACAAGGATACTTTGTACATCAAGTAGGGGACAATGTTTACAATGATAATTCAAGATTCCATTGATTTTGTGTCTCATCTTTTTTTGTATCGACTCCATGTTTGATTTATTCAGCGCACTTGAATTATTAGTGGTTGTTTTAAAAGAATATAAATAATTTATCAGAAAAGGCTTTTGCATTGAAATCTTAAAGGGAGTGTCCGCCTTTTGCAAGCCACTGAAGTTGCGAGGTCATTGTCTTATACAAAAGGAAATGCCTGAAAAGATTAGAGCTTTAAATCTTCTTAATAAATAATTCTGTGTCTCATCTCTTTTTTGTATATCCATGTTTGATCTATTGAGGGCACTTTATTCATTACTGGTTGTTTTAAAAGAACAAATTAAATCATGTCTCAGAAAAAAGGACTTTGCCTTGAAATATTATACCAGCGAAAAAAGAAATTCATAATTTGTTAAGAATGTTTAGATCATGCTTCTTCATGGTGACCATTTAAGAGACTTTAGGAGCATACCAGTAACCTGCTAATGAAGAGATATCAACGAATTTCAAACTATTTGGTCCATCTATTTCTTATATCATGACTTTGATATTATTTTTGGTTGAGGTAATCGAAATAACTCCCCCAAAAATGATTTTGTTCTTTTCTATAATGAATGAAACATTTCACATCGAAAAGTTGTACACCCATGTTTTGTTTTACTATCTGAATTATGGAGCATGACATATGGTAAACGTTCCTGTAATTGTTTTTAATATGCAGATTTCATCGAGTGACCCTAAAACCATGGGGACGGCATGCAAACACGTTTACCTTCTGCTCATCGTAATGATGTGTGGAGTAGAGGAGGCGTATACCTCAAACACTGGCGGCAAAGAAGCCATCTCTGATCGGTTGAAGACGCTTCACGTTCAGAGAGATAATTTCAACCGAACATCATGTCAGTGGAATCAGGATGATAAATCAGCGTTGTGTAAAGGCATGCACCTCCAGACAGTTCCAATCGATTTCCCCGAGAGTACACTGACGTTAAACTTGGCACGTTACGTCATCCGAGTGTTCTGTTTAACGCTTTATTTTAACCCTATCCGAATCTGGTAACTTTGGATGTGTTGTACAACAGACTTACAACTATTCAGTCCGCGGCCTTCCAGCCTCTCAAGCATCTGGAGGAGTTGCTTCTGTCTGGAAATGTCAATCTGGTAATACCAAGCAGTGTCCCGTTTTGACCCCTTGATTCACTCGTTTTTCTAGAACTCATTTTATGGACTGGTTTCCAAATTTGAGACCTTTTATTAAAAAAAAACTTTCTAAGCTCCCTGAATGTGACCCGATGTGCAACAGACACTCTGTACGCAGTATATTTTAATCTAAACAAGTTCCGTGATCTAACTCCAGATAAATCCATCTTCGCATGTCCTTCTGAAAAATTAAGAATAACGAACAATCCGATCGGTAACATTTCGGAAGACACAATAGCATCATTACCAGTCGAGAGACTTATACTAGGGGTAAATCTCACTCCGACTGACACTATGTTGTTAAAACTTTTTAGTGGTGTTGCAAGGTCATCGACATTATTTAATTGGGATGTTACATAATCTATATAAAAATGCAGATAAACAAAAAACAATTTCAACTATAGTTTTAACTGATTTTTCTAAAGCGTTTGACCGGATCGATCATAATATTCTAATTTGTAAACTTGTTAAATTGGGTGTACGACCATGTGTCATTTCATTAATAGTAGATTTTTTAGAATGCCGCCAACAAGTAGTAAGATATAAAGGTCATATTTCTGATGTAAAAATTAATAATGTAGGAGTTCCTCAAGGTACGAAGTTGGGGCCTATTTTATTTTTGATAATGGTTAATGATGCATGTCATGATTGTTAACTCCCTTTTTTTATAAATATGTTGATGATTTAACTATTGTAGAAAGTCGGACTTGTACACAAATATCAACATTGCAATCAGAAGTATTGTCATTAGAGAATTGGTCTTTACTCAATAACATGAAATTTAACCCAACTAAATGCATTGTCATGACGGTCTCTTTTATGATAACTCAAACTCGCCAATTGTTGTATATTAATGGGACACTTTTAAATGAAGAAAATGTAATTAAGGGTCTTGGAATTTATATTCAATGTGATTTAAAATGGGATACTCAAGTAAAGGAAATGATAAAGAAGTGCAATAGAAAGTTATATATGTTACGGATCTTAAAACGTCTTAATTTACCCATTAGTCATGTTAGTGATCTCGTTATTGTTTATATTGGATACATAAGACCAATATTAGAGTACTGTGCACCACTTTTTTTAATTCCAATTTAACAATCAAACAAACAGATGATATTGAACGAATACAAAAACGGGCATGATTTTGGGACTTAATTATGAATCATATAATCATGCTTTGGAATTGTGCAATTTATTGACATTGAAGGAACGTAGGAATAAACTTGTTTTGATTTTGCCATTAACTTAGAAAAAACATAAATGTTGTTCCTCGTGGCTGCCAAGTCAAAGAATTGTCAATTTTAATTTACGAAATGTTCAGAAATATACTCAATTTAATTGTAAAACCAACCGATTTAAGAATAGCTCTATTCCCTATTTTTGTTCGCATCTTAAATGATTATTCACAACAGTAACTCGCATGCATGTCGTTTATTTGTTTTGATGTTTAATTATGTTGCTTTTTAATTTTACGTATTAATTTATCTAGTATATTTTTTATTTATTCTTTGATATGTAATCTATATTTGATATTTACCTGTGCATTGCTGTATTTTAACCAATGATGCTTTTTACCTTGTAAATGACCATGCAATTCAGCTTCGGCTGCAATAATGTCATCTTGAACAAACCCTTATTGAATTGAATTGAATGAATTGAATGACAATTAAGGGTGTCGTTTTGTCTCATGTGGAGCTTAAACATGGCATTCCAGCCCACGTTTTTCCCCCTTTACAGGGTCACCCAATGGAGGACGTTTTCTTCGAGATGAGTGGGGCTCTCTCGCTCTCTGAAAACTTCGCCTTAGGGTTAAACTGTCTAAACATTTTGACGTTGACCGGCAATTTCATCAAAAAGATAGAGCCAGAATATTTCGTAGGGATGTCCGCTCAACTAGAACTAGACATCGGATTGAGTGATAACGAAATTAACAAATTTAATCCATATAATACCACTTGGGAAGTTAATATAGTGTATCTAGATCTGTCGAAGAATGAACTGTTCGATGTTTATGGTTATAAGTTCCGTGGCCTTAGAAATTTGACCAGCTTGAATCTTAGCCAAAATGAACCACTGCTTGCGTTGAACTTTTCTTCGTATGACGAGTTTGAGCGCCTTGAGATGATCGATGTCTCAGGAACGGCAATAATCAGACTCGGCTTGACGCCTGGTCTTTGCAAATGTTAGTTCTTTGATCACATACCTCAAGACGATGACGTTTTCATATTGTCAGGCCAAACGTTTAACAATACACTTATAACATGTATACTAGAAATCATAGATTTTAGTAGCACAGCTCATCAGAGGAAATCTTTGGGACTCCTCCGCCAGATTGACACATTTGTTCCAAAGATTGACACATTTGTATACGCTTCGTTTGAGCAAAAACCCTGTGGGATATACCGTATGTCCCCCAACAAATTACAATCGAACTTTCCGCAACGATAACTTTAAAGATAGTAGACCAATCATAATGCTATTTCAGGGTATGAAACTATAACTTATTACCTACATATTGCAGAAAACCCTATTCGATTTGCTTAAGTGGTCATGGGGATCTTGGTAATAATGTCAGATGTCCCTTCCCTCCAGGTTTTGTAAGGAGACGCGTTGTCCATTGTGTTCACGCCTTACAAATACGAAGTTGTTCATTATGTTCTCGCACAAAAATATCTTTTGAGAAAGTGACTGCTTGCTTCCTTTCATTAAATAATGAATAAAATGAAGTAAAAGGGAATCATATATCTGAGTTGTGCAAACATTGGTAAGGTGTGAAAATTAATGATTAAATAGAGAAATTAAATCATTAACTCATGGAAGAATTGATTTGAGCTCTTCCTCCTGACCTCCTTTATGGCTTTCTCTTTTCTCTTTTCTGAGAGATCAATACATCTTTAAACAACAAATCCTCGCACGAGGACACACCATTGATATAAAGGTATGCCCTGACAGTTGTGAGCAAAATAATGCCATTCATTTGGGTGCCACGAGCATCCAAGTATCAAACTTGGAAGAAACGGACCCATGACATGATTTACACAGATCCACATTCTCCATGACCACTGAAGCATATCGAATAGGATTTTCTGCAAAATGTAGGTAATAAGTTAAAGTTTCATACCATGAAAAAGCATTATGATTGATTGAATATCTTTAAAGTTATCGTTTCAGAAAGTCCGATTGTAATTTTGTTGGGACATACGGTATTCCAGAAGGAGTTTTTGAGGACAATTCATTTCTCGCCTACTTGACGATGGACCACTGCAAACTTTCTAGTCTCTCCGGGAATATATTTCATGGATTGCAATCTCTCGTTCATTTAGATTTGAACGGGAATAATTTGCTCCTCATTTCTGCCGAGGCGCTGAAGTACCTCCCGACTTTGCAGTCTCTGGTTGATTAGGAACAAAGTATTCCTACTGAAAACGGCAATCATCGGCTACAGGGAAATGCAACATGCGCGAAAACACGACGAGTTTTTCTTTGATCTAAACATCATGTTTACTGGATACGACGAGGTGTGGGCCAGAGAGCAATAAAATACATAAGTAAACAAAAAACAAAGAAATACATAAGGAATAACCGGGCTCTTCCAATTTTGTGTTGGTATTATTATTCAAAATGGTCTAATGAATAATTGTAGTGAAAACCGATGTTTAATTATGAAGAATATATGATTTATGGGTAAAAATATGAATGTTATGACCTTCTTTGCATAAATTACCATAAATTTGCAAATTAATGAATTTTTCCAAAAATTGAAATTACTATAGTATTCTATACACTTCACTTGACATGCGTGCAAATTTTTGTGGCGATCGGCCGCTTCGCGGCCGAGATCTTATGGGGGAGGGGGGGGGGGGGGGGGGGGGGGCATAATGCCCCCACCCCCCGGCCGTAGGAAGACCTCAAATAGCCAGGCCTTTTTAGGGTTAATACCACCAGAATGATCGTGTTGAACAAGGAAATTTTATAACTATCTTTAGGTGGTAGAGATTATGACAAACTCATACAAAGATCCATCCAAATTTCAGTTTTAACGATTTGAAATAAATAAACTTGCGAAGCCATATAATTCAGTTTCGAGTGGTGAGGATGTGATGAGTACTTCTTGAACAAACCTAAATAGCTAGCAATTGTTGATAACCTGATATGTCAACTGAGTGATGTGTAGTATTTCGTGAGCGAAAATGCAAAGTGATATTTGCCGACGCATTTCATTGACTTTGGAAATAGTTATGATCATGCATTCGATTACCATCCACTAGATTATTAGGCTCTTCATAAACAAACGGATCTCTTGGTTAAAAAATGATATCCAAATAATAATAATATATGTCTCATTCACACACAATGAAAACTATGGCATATGCATTTATTGCAAAAGTGTGTTCATTCTAGGAAGCATGCGTTCGTATTATGAAAACACCTTGTCATCTCGTTGAATACATTTTTGAAGCAATGTTCATTGTATTATATTATATTATATTTAGGATATGAGAGTACAGCCAACTAATTTTACCATCATATGCCAAATTTGACAAATTTTGCAATTTCAAAATTATTCCTAAATGTATACATTTCTATATTCTTTTGATTTCTATATATCTTTAAATAAAACTATTTAAATGTACTTCAATTTAATTGAAATAAATGTTGTTTGTAAGCAACAGTTAGCTCGTCATGTTATACGCCTTATTTTGTGAACATTTATTAAAGAGATCTAGTAACATTTTTAAAATCCTCAAAAATACTATATCCCTTTTAACCCTAAAAAGGCCGGGCTATTTGAGGTCTTCCTACGGCCGGGGGGGGGGGGGGGGCAATTATGCCCCCCCCCCCCCCCCCCCTAATCGGCGAAGCGGCCGATCGCCGTATCGCCGTGAAAATTTGCACGCATGATAAGTGAAGTGTATATAATACAATGGTAATTTTAAAAATTCATTAATTTGCATATTTATGGTAATTTATGCAAATAAAGTCATACAATTCATATTTGTACCCATAAATCATATATTCTTCATAATTAAACTCTGGTTTTCACTACATATATTCTTTAGAGCATTTAGGATAATAATGCGACAAAAAAAAATTGGAAGAGCCAGGTTCTTCCTTATGTTTTATATTGTTTTTATAATTTCTTATGTATTTCTTTGTTTTTTTTTACTTATGTATTTTATTGTTTTTGTTGTTTATTTTATTTCTAACTATAATTCAACTATTATTAACACCAAAACAAACATATAAAATGTGAACAAGACCAAATAACCAATGATATACCTCCTTTTACGAAAACTGATATTTCCATATGTTTTGTACACAAATCACGAAAATGGGCGATTTTCGGGCTGACATGCATAGACAAAAGGTCACGTGACTTCGTAACGGTAGGTCCGATTTTCAAAATTTTTGTTTTAAAATATGCGCAAGACCCAAGAGAAAAAAAGTCACCAAGCAGCGGCGCGTCGTCTTACCGCGTTTTGGAGCAATACAAACAAATGCGGAGGGAGGGGGGCATTATGCCCCCCCCCCCCGGTCTTATTAGGGTTAATGGATCTAAACCCCTCAAAAAAAGTTCGGAATCTCAAGTTTGATCGATTATATCTATTTTCTTATGAAATCATAATGGTTAAATTTGGTATCACTTGAAAGAGTGTGTATACCTCTTTAAAATAATACCAAATGTGAAAGCATCACGAGCACGAGGTATGCGCAGTATATTTGAGAATGGGGGAATGTCAGAAGTGAAATGTCACAAAATGCGCCAAAAAACTTCAGTTGGAAAGTCTGACACCCATATCACGGTCTTTTTCAAGTTCAAATTCTTTCGACGATGAATATCTTGACAATGTAGAGATACTGTTAAAAAAAGGTGTCAGACAAAAGCCTGTTTAATTATCTTTCCAATGACACCTCACTTGGAATGATTATGAAAGCCGGTAGGTACAATTAAGGTGAATATTGGGGAAGATCGACAGCAAAATGTAAACAAAATGCATTTGATTGTGTGAAATTGAAGGCGTTGCATCCAAAAACGACTTTTTGTGGGGATATTTTAATACTTTACTTTACATAATCATTATGAAATTCAACATCATGTTGAAGTGTGTTAATTTGTCAATAAAATAATGCCCCATTCATAGTGGTTATGTGATTGAGGTGTGTGTAGTACCTCTAAATGTATGGGGCTCAAAATGACACGTTGCAAGGTCGAAGTTCTACCGTTTGATATGTGGTAATAAGGGCATACCTACAGGGTCAAAGAGGGCGCTAATATGCCAGTTCAGGCCAGTTTGCGTAGGTTTAGAGAAATTTGATGCATTTTCAATACATCAAGTTTGTGAGTTTCCTGTACTGCACACTAACATTCAGCATACTCATTGCAAATGAGATATCATATTAAAGATAAATTAACGAGCTTTCCGATAGTGCAACACGGAATGATGATAGAGTTATGATTAATACAACAATATCTTACCGGAATCTTGAAACAAGAAGCCACGGTCTTAAATTCATAGCATTTATAGACCCCCGGGCCATATCCGGTTTTACTGCACACACCCCAATAGCATAATTATTACAGGTGAGACATGATTTTAAGGAAAAATAAACACGCTTTCAGTGAAAGCGTGTTTAAACGTTTAACGTTAGAATTAAAGGGATAGTTGAGTATTGGTCAAACTTAACTTTAGTAACCAAAACCTGCACGATTACGGTACAAACTAATAGTTATTACTTCACCATGCTCGAAAAGTATACACAATTACAAACCACAAAATAAAACCCCTGTTATCATTCAAAAGAGTCGTTACAACTCGAAGTGTCAAATTAACTCTAGAGAACGCCGCGCGAAGAACTAGCGTTCTAGGTCCTAATACGGGACTGTAATAGTGCAGTGCGCGGTAATAGTACGTGTAGTATGTACATGTATTGCAAGCCCCGTTTGTTCGCCTTTCGTTTCGGAGTCGCGCTAACACACGGAGACAAGTCCATGAGGCGCACATATCACTGCTTTTTTGCGGAATGGAGGGAAAAATCATAATCTTAATCCACCCGATAGTTGGATCACATATTGGAGAGTGAATTGCTGGTAAGTACCGTATCATATGTATAGTTTTAAGAACAATTAGCGTGCACAAAAAATATTTAGTTTCAGTTCTCTATCGGGAGGACCTATAGATCGCTAGCGACTCGCGCTAGCGTTCTCTAAAAGTGATACCCCGGGCGTCAACCACTTTTATATAATATTTTGAAAGCAAATTGCACAACAATGAGAGCATTTTAATGGAAATTATTAGTATTTCCCATGTTTTTTGCGATGATCTTTCATATGGAATTGAAATCAACCAAATCCGTTACAATTAATGTTTTTTTTTTTTTTTTGGGGGGGGGGGGCACTTTGGAAATTACCAATACTCAACTATCCCTTTAACAAGTCTTAGCTCATACAACTAATGTTTTCTTTCCCACTCGTATACAGATACATACAGAAAAAAATAATATCCTTCCCTAAAACCTGGGGGGGGGGGGGGGGGGTGGATGATTGTACACGTCACCCCCCCCCCCCCCCCCCCGTTGTCTACGCCCCTGCAGACGAACATATCAGCACCAGACGGGAAAATGCACCTTGACATAATCAGTGGCGGATCTACGGGGTGGGGGGGGGGAGGGGGGGGGGGGGGGGGTTACTTACGGGGTTTCAAAATAGCAAAAAAAAAATCGCCGCTTCGCGGCCATCACTGAAAAAAGTGAAAAAAAATCACCTACGGGGGTTCAAAATAGCAAAGAAATTCGCCCGCTTCGTGGCTATCAGTGAAAAAAGTGAACAAAAATCAATTATGGGGTTCTAAATAGCAAACAAAAAATCGCCGCTTCGCTGCTATCACTCAAAAAAAGTGAACAAAAATCACTTACGGGGGTTCAAAATAGCAAAGAAATTCGCCGCTTCGTGGCTATCAGTGAAAAAAGTGAACAAAAATCAATTACGGGGTTCTAAATAGCAAAACAAAAAATCGCCGCTTCGCGGCTATCACTCAAAAAAGTGACAAAAATCACTTAAGGGGGTTCAAATTAGTAAAAGAATTCGCCGCTTCGCGGCTATCAGTGAAAAAAGTGAACAAAAATCACTTACGGGGGTTCAAAATATAAAAAAAAATTATATACGTATAAATAAATTTAACTTAAAAAGTCCTCGTCGATGAAATAAATATTAAAAAGTCAATAAAATAAACTCGGAAACACGCTAGAATTCCTTGGTTAAGTCTTTATTCAATTACTTTCGACCGGTTTCATTTACTTATTGAAGAGAAAGAAACCGGTCGAAAGTAATTGAATTAAAGACTTAACCAAGGAATTCTAGAGTGTTTCCGAGTTTATTTTATTGACTTTTTTTTAATATATACGTGGTATATATATCTCAGCACCCCCGGTGAAAAATCGTTGCCAGGCCCCTGGCTTTCACATGATGTTAAAATTTACTGATGATTATGCAATGTAAAACCCCAAAACATCTCCTCCAGTAGTCGTTTTTCCATGCAACGCCTTCAATTTCACAAAAATGAAATGCATTATGCAACATTTCACTTTCGGCCCTCCCCATATTCAGTTGTACCATACTTAACCTGTTAAAAATTGTTACGGACATAATTGTATTGAAAAGATAGACACATGGGCTTTAAAATGATACCAAAGTTGATAAGTTTAAATCATTTGAACACGCTACAATCTTCGATACAACTTGAACATTAAAAAATACGACTCAAGAGTAAAATTTCCCAATTGAATACTTTCGGCCCATTTTGCGACATTTGACTTCTGACCGTCCTCAATTCTGAAACGCACTGCGTATTCCCTGATTTGAAATAAATGACAAATAATGTACCATTTTAAAGGGAAATCATCATGCATTGCAATGACACTAAAAGAAAAAAATACAATTTGACAATAAGAGTGATATAATCGATCAAAGTTGAGTTTCCGAACTCTTTTTGAGGGGCTTAGTAACTTTGTAAGTGATGGATGGTTGTTATTTAATATGTCCACTGGGTACTTTTGGAACATTTGAAGGAAAATAGGCGTTGTATGGACGAGTAATGAGCAAAAAAGCAATAAGATATTCACTAAGTCTTTGTACACGGCTACGACTTTCCAAAAGATAGTTTAATATCTGAACACTTCAATCGTAAATATCTTTTTTAACAAAAGGAAAATTGGAAAACGGAACCTATCCCATGCTTCTATTGTTAATACAAATACAACACGGTATGATGGAACCGCTAGAATTCCAATTGGTTTGTGAGGATTTGGACAATGTTACTAGATCCCTTTTAATCATAAATGACTCTCACTTCTTTGTATTTTAATTTGTTTTATTTCGATTTTGCTTACGAATGTTTCTGTTTCTATTAGTCCTTGAAAGAAAACAAAGGCCACTTAACCAAATCATAAATACTCAATTCTTAATATAAGTCAAGTTTCGACTATCCTTACAAGTGTAATATAATCTTTTAAGTGCCTTCATTAGAACGAACATCAAGCATTTATGTAAACACTTTATTTACATTAAAAACCTCTTACCATAATCACATCATATTACTAATTAGCTTTAACCCCCTACCTATGAGAGTTTATATTCCACATAGATTTAATGGTCATGATACACCACGTGCCGGAAGTGAACGGGTAAACAACATTCACTTTCTTCCTTGTTGCTTTGAATCACGTTTCGTGCATCATTAAAATTGATGCAATGTTTATATTGTTAATTTGACAATGTTATGTGATGAGGCTTGGTATTACTTTGAATATTTTATGGGGATAACTAAAAAATCGCCCAATATCTCGTCGCAATATTTGCGATATAACTACAGAACGCTGATTCGAACGGATCACAACCAGTGGCGCTGGGAACATTGGTGGTTCGGATAACCTCAGTAATTTATTTTTAAAGGATATGTGAGTACTTCAGCTTCTTATATCTGTAGCACTTTTCGATGATTGTGTTATCATATAAATGTATAATCTACCAAGTATAAATCACGTTCTTTTCTTTGTATACATTCGATAAAATTATAGCAAATAATCAAGTTATGATGTATGTGTATACCGGAATTTCGGTCATTAAAATAATTAAGATGGAGTGGAAATATCCTAATGTAAATATCCGCGTTAGAATATATTAAATAAACAATCTGTAGGTATTCGGAAATGGCAGATAAGTTAGTAATTATGTTTCATTGCCATATTAAAGACAGTGTCCTTCTTTTACATGCATCTTCCAGTTCAGTAACCATTCCATGAACCACAAGGATTTTTCCTACATCAAGTAGGGAAAATATATAGTTCACATTGATACTTTAAGATTCAAATAGTGTTGTGTCTCATCTCTTTTAATCTCCATGTTTGATCTATTTAGGGCACTTGAATCATTACTGGTTGTCTTAAAAGAATACAAACATTTATCAGAAAAAGTTTTGCCTTAAAGTCCCCGTTCCAAACTAGTTTATGAAATCCCCATAGACTTTGTACACAACCCACTCGGTTTCCGTTGTCAACCAGCGAAACAAGATTTACCCAATTAATTCAAACTTTAGGAAGATTTGTTAGCTCATGCTTTTCGATTATGGGGACCACATCAAAGAATTGAGGAGCATATTGGTAACGTGAAAAAAGAGAAATCAAACAAATTTCAAAAGTAGCTTGTTCGGTGTATTAATTTCTTAACCCTATAGTCCAGTCAAAATATGAAATAACCCACCACTAATTGCAACAGAAACGATTCCACTTTTATATGTTGTAGAATAGCCACCAAAACAACATATTAAAGTTGACAAAAATTGGAGTGGTGGATAAGGGTCTAATTTGCATAAATCCAAAATGGCCGCCATACAGCCTTTTCAAGGCCATATCTCTGGATATGAAGCACTTAGAAAGTTAATTCTGGTGTCTACACCCATGTTTTCAGGGTCAAGGAACACAATTGTAACCTAATTAGCAACATTCAGGTAACCCATCATACCTAATTTGCATAAAGTTGTAAATAATTTATTCAAAATGGCCGCCACCTATCATATATAAGCCTTTATCTCAGTATGAACCCAACAGAACAATATTTATTGTATATAGAACCATGTTTCCAGGTTATGGAACAGAATGTTAGTATATTTGCAACTTTTAAGCACACCTTTATAGCTAATTTGCATATAAATATATTCAAAATGGCCGCCATGTAGGACACTTAATCCCATATCTCGAGATATGAGACACATAAAAAGTAAATCTAAGTGTCTACACCCATGTTTTCAAGGTCAATTAACACAATTGTAACCTAATTAGCAACATTCAGGCATCCCATCATGCCTAATTGGCATAAAGTTGAAAATAATTTATTCAAAATGGCCGCCATGTATCCTATCTAAGCCTTTATCTCAGTATACGAACCCAACAGAAAGATGTTTATTGTATATAAAACCATGTTTTCAGGTTATGGACAAGATTATAGTAAATTTGCAACATTTAAGCACCCCCCTTATACTAGCTATTTGCATATAAATATATTATTAAAGGCAGCCATGTACGGCATATGTATATAGGAAATGACACATGTTATGAATTAATTCTGTCGTTATTCTATATACATATTGTCAATGTCAAACACATGATTGTGGCCATTTCAAGCATATTAATCATGAATACCTAATTTGCATAAATTTTAATATACATAAAACTTAACAGAACTCCTTCCTAGGTCAGTCTGTATATTAAATATTCGTCGAAATAAATGTTAACATAATAATTAAGAATGTTTTACATTTCATTGTTGGCTAGAAATGCTGACAAACCAATGATGATAACTCATTTGAAGCTAGTGTTAGATCATAAATGAAATGACAGGAAAATGCATCACAGAGTACACATTCAAAAGAATAGATCAAGCCTTGGCTATGAGTGAAAACACATCAGTGAAAACAAAAGAGGGAGCCATCCAAAGCGATCCTCAGCTACTGTTTAAGAGACTCATAACACAAGAAAATCTCCAAGAGGCGTTTGATTATGAGCTGTGTAGCTATCCTCCTGCACTGTTCGAGAACAAGTTCACACCGCGACTGGAGAACAATTGTTCACACCACGACTGGCAAACAAAGCTCAACTGGCTGATACACGTTGGAGACGTTTCATACCTCCAGGAGCATCTGTACATTCAATACATCTTAGATAGCGGAGCATTTTATTGCAGTCTGCACATGATCATCTGGAACAAAGGCCCATCATATGATGACATGATATGCAAGCAGTATGTCTCGTATGTGGAGAATCACTATGATAAGCCAACTGTGGTGTTTGATGGCTACATGAAGGGCCCGAGTACGAAATACGTCATCCACAGACGCTGAACTGGATTGCGCGTGTGTGTACCTGTACAAGTTTTCTGGTTCGATGGTATTCAACGGGAAGAAGGAGGACTTTCTCTCCTACATTAAAAACAAGCAGAAGTTCATCATGCTACTTGACGGACATTTAAGACAGGTTGGGTGTCCTACAATACATGATCCAGGAGATGATGATATATTCATTTTCCAGACTGCTATCACCATTACTGAGGCCGAGGGAATACATACCCATACTGTTCTTGTTGCAGATGATATGAAAAGTCTGGTTCTCCTTTGTTACCATGCCGAGACAACAATGCAGAACATGTTTCTTCGTCCGGAACCTCGGCACTGCGTGAAGAAGGAGCAAAGATGTTCGGACATATCACTTCTGAAATCTGCACTGGGTGCTGGGTAACAGCATTTTATGCATGCATGCTTTCCTTGGCTGTGACACGACATCCCATATTTGGGAAAGGAACAGCTCTGAAGCTTGTTCGCACTAACAGTCTTTGGAGATCAAAGGAGTACAAAGGCTGATGTTATATCAGCAGGAGGGAACGCAATTGTTGGTCTATACAAAAGTTAGCCAGATGATAACCTGAACAGTCTCTGTCTTCAACGTTTTCATGAGAAGGTCAGCACCTGTAGCGTGCAACCTACTTATGCAGCTGCTTCTTTTCATAGCCAGTATATGTATTCTTGTCAATGCAGCAATGGAAGGGAAATTAAATCCAGCCATTGGCCTGGGGTTGGAGTGAGCGAGATGGAGAATTTAGTCTGATTTCTTCAGACAAAGCTGCAGCTCCTAGGAATCTACTGAAGCACCACAATTGGCTTATCATAGTGTCTCTCCACATATGAGACATACTGCTTGCAGATGTCATCATATGATGGACCTTTGTTCCAGATGATCCTATGCACACTGCAGTAATGCTCCGCTATCTAAGATGTATTGAATGTACCGATGCTCCTGGAGGCATGAAACGTCTCCAAAGTGTATCAGCCAGTTGAGCTTTGTTTGCCAGTCGTGGTATGATCTTGTTCTCCAGTCGTGGTGTGAACTTGTTCTCGAACAGTGCAGGAGGATAGCTACACAGCTCATAATCAAACGCCTCTTGGAGATTTTCTTGTGTTATGAGTCTCTTAAACAGTAACTGAGGATCGATTTGGATGGCTCCCTCTTTTGTTTTCACTGATGTGTTTTCACTCATAGCCAAGGCTTGATCTCTTCATTTGAATGTGTACTCTGTGATGCATTTTCCTGTCATTCCATTCATGAACTAACACTAGTTTCAAATGAGTTATCATAATTGTTTTTTTAGCATTTCTAGCCAACAATGAAATGTAAAACATTCTTAAACATTAAGTCAAACATTTACTTTGACGAATATTTAATATACAGACTGAGCTAGGAAGGAGTTCTGTTAAGTTTTATGTCTATTCAAATTTATGCAAATTAGGTATTCATGATTAATATGCTTGAAATGGCCACAATCATGTGTTTGACATTGACAATATGTATACAGAATAACGACAGAATTAATTCATAACATGTGTTATTTCCAATGATATATACATATGCCGTACATGGCTGCCTTACAAAATATATTTATATGCAAATTAGCTATAAGGAGGGTGCTTAAATAATGTTGCAAATATACTATAATCTGGTCCATAACCAGGAAACATGGTGTTATATACAATAAACATCTTTCTGTTGGGTTCGTATACTGAGATAAAGGCTTAGATAGGATACATGGAGGCCATTTTGAATAAATTATTTACAACTTTATGCAAATTAGGCATGATGGGATGCCTGAATGTTGCTAATTAGGTTACAATTGTGTTCATTGACCTTGGAAACATGGGTGTAGACACTTAGATTTACTTTTTATGTGTCTCATATCTCAAGATATGGGATTAAGTGTCCTACATGGCGGCCATTTTGAATATATTTATATGCAAATTAGCTATAAAGGAGTGCTTAAAAGTTGCAAATATACTAACATTCTGTTCCATAACCTGAAAACATGGTTATATATACAATAAATATGTTTCTGTTGGGTTCATACTGAGATAAAGGCTTATATAGGATACATGGCGGCCATTTTGAATAAATTATTTACAACTTTATGCAAATTAGGTATGATGGGTTGCCTGAATGTTGCTAATTAAGTTACAATTGTGTTCCTTGACCTTGAAAACATGGGTGTAGACACCATAATTAACTTTTTAAGTGCTTCATATCCAGAGATATGGCCTTGAAAAGGCTGTATGGCGGCCATTTTGGATTTATGCAAATTAGACCCTTATCCACCACTCCAATTTTTGTCAACTTTTAGTATGATGTTTTGGTGGCTATTCTACAACATATACAAGTGGAATCGTTTCTGTTGCAATTAGTGGTGGGTTGACCCCTTTTTTTCATAATTTGACTGGACTACTAAAAAGGCCGGGCTATTTGAGGTATTCAGCAAGGGGGGGGCCATTATGCCCCCCCCCCCTAAGATCTCGGCCGCGGAGCGGCCGATCGCCGTGAAAATTTGCACGCATGATGAGTGAAGTGTATAGAATACAATGGTAATTTTAATTTTTTGAAAAATCATTAATTTGCCTATTTATGGTAATTTATGCAAATAAGGTCATACAATTCATATTTTTACCCATAAATCATATATTCTTCATAATTAAACATTGGTTTTCACTACATATATTCTTTAGAGCATTTGGAATAATAATGCGACAAACATTTTTGGAAGAGCCAGGTTCTTCCTTATGTTTTCTATTGTTTTTTTATAATTTCTTATGTATTTCTTTGTTTTTTTTTACTTATGTATTGTATTGGTTTTGTTGTTTATTTTATTTCTAACTATTATTCAACTATTTTGAACCCCAAAACAAACATATAAAATGTAAACAAGACCAAATAACCAATGATATACCTCTTTTTACGAAAACTGATATTGCCATTATGTTTTGTACACAAATCACGAAATTGAGCGATTTTCGGGCTGACATGCATAGACAAAAGGTCATGTGACATTGTAACAGTAGGTCCGATTTTCAAAGTTTTTTTTTTTTTATTTTTTAATTTAAAAAAAAAAAGTCACCAAGCAGCGGCGCGTCATCTTACCGTGTTTTGGAGCAATAAAACACATCGCGGAGGGGGAGGGGGGGGGGCCATTATGCCCCCCCCCCCGGCCTTTTTAGGGTTAAATCAAGACTGTCAGATTGTGTTGTTTTGTTTTTTACCCATTGAAGATATCCTCCCAGAACGATTTTATTCTTTTATGTATGAATGAACATTTCACCTCGAAAAGTTGTACACACATGCAATTTTGGTAAAAGTTCCTGTCCTTTATTTGTTTCAATATGCAGATTGCATCGAGTGACGAAAAACCATGGGGACGTTTTACAGACACGTTTACCTTCTGCTCATCGTAATGATGTGTGGAGAAGAAGAGGCGTTCACCTCATATACTGGTGGCAAAGAAACATTTTCTGGTCGGTTGAAGAAGTTTCAGGTACAGAAAGATCGTTTCACCCAAACACCCTGTCAGTGGAATCAGGATGATAAATCTGCATTATGTAAAGGCATGCACCTCCAGACAGTTCCAATTGATTTTCCTGAGAGTACAATGACGTTAAACGTGGCAAGAAACGACATCAGTGTCCTCTTGAACAGTTCATTCGAACACTATCCGAATCTGGTAAAGTTGGATGTGTCGTACAACATACTTACAACGATTCAGTCCGCGGCCTTTCAGCCTCTCAAACATCTGACGCACTTGTATCTGTCTGGAAATTTGAATCTGGTAATACCAAGCAGTGTCCCCTTCCGACCCCTTGATGCGCTTGTTTTTCTAGAACTCATCATGTGTAATCTGACAGATTTGCCGAACGATTTTATGGAATGGTTTCCAAATTTGATAGAACTTTACTTGAACGAAAACCATCTAAGCTCCCTGAATGTGTCCCGATGTGTAACACACAATCTTGCTGCAGTCAATTTTCATGCAAACAAGTTCCATGATCTAACTCCAGATAAATTCATCTTTGCATGTCCTACTAAAGTATTAGGAATAGCGGACAATCCGATCCGTTACATTTCGGTTGATACAGTAGCATCATTACCAGTCGAGGATCTTATACTAGGGGTATCTCTCACTCCAACCGACGCTATGCTGTTAAACCTTTTCAGTGGTGTTGCAAGGTCATCAACAATTAATAATGTCGCTTTGTCTCATATGGATCTTGAACATGGCATTCCAGCCCACGTTTTTTCACCTTTACAGGATCACCCAATAGACGAAGTTTTCTTCCATATGAGTGGGGCTCTCTTGCTCTCTGAAAACTTCTCATTAGGGTTAAACTGTCTAAATATTTTAACGTTAACCGACAATTTCATCCAAAAGGTAGAGCCAGAATATTTCGTAGGGATGTCCGCTCAACTAGAACTAGACATTGGATTGAGTAATAACAAAATCATGCAGTTGAATCCATATAATACCACTTGGGAGGTTAATATAGTGTATTTGGATCTGTCGAACAACAAATTGTACGACGTTTATGGCTATCAGTTCCGTGGCCTTAGCAATTTGAACAGCTTGAATCTTAGCCATAATAATGAGCTGTTTACGTTGAAGTTTTTTTCGTATGACGGGTTTGAACGCCTTGAGATGATCGATGTCTCAGGAACAGCAATAATCAGACTCGCCTTGACGCCTGGTCTTCGCAATTTTTTGTTTTTGGATCACATACCTCAAGAATCTGACGTTTTCACAGTGTCAGGCCAAATATTTAACAATACACTAATGCTAGAAATCATAGATTTGAGTAACACACAGCTCATCAGAGGATATCTTTGGGACTCCTCCGCCAGTGTGTCTTTGTTCCGAGGATTGACACATTTGCATAAGCTTCGTTTGAACAGAAACCCTTTGGGAAATATTCCAGAAGGAGTTTTTGAAGACAATTTGTTTCTCGCCTACTTGACGATGGACAACTGCGAACTTTATACTCTCTCTGGGAATATATTTCATGGATTAAAATCTCTCGTTCATTTAGATTTGAACGGGAATAATTTGCACCTCATTTCAGCCGAGGCAATGAAGTTCATCCCGACTTTGCAGTCTCTGAGCATCAATTATAATCAAATCATGTTTGTGGAGAAAGGAGCCATGGAAAAGGTCCCACTTCTCAGGAATCTGAGTCTGTCTAATAATCAGTTGGTCGCATTCAATCTCAGCACATGGAGCACTTTGCGGGATTACGATCTGGATTACATCGATGTTTCTGGAAACCCTTTGGCTTGTGTGTGCAACTATAATTGGCTGCGCGTCCTCGCCAACTCATCTGAACTGTTTCTACACCAAAATGAAACACTTTGCTCGGCCGATTCCTTAAAAGAATCGCAGGGAAAACCTTTGTTAGAGTTTGATGCAAGTAAATATTGTGTTCCGAATATTCTGCTGCTTTCCACCACCCCTTTCGTTGCACTTGCCTTTGTTATTAGTCTGCTGCTCGCTTTCCACAACAGATGGTTGATTAGGTACAAACTATTCCTACTGAAAATGGCAATCATCGGCTACAGGGAAATGCAAGACGCGCGAGAACACGACGAGTTTTTCTTTGATCTAAACATCATGTTTACTGAAGACGACGAGGTGTGGGCCAGAGAGCACCTGCGACCTTCCCTGGAAGAGCGTCTTCCCGATTACAACAGGTATTCCTTCGGTGATGAGAATCTCACCCTTGGTATGCACTACTTGGAGGCAGTTCATTACGCCGTAGAGCATAGCTTCAAGACCATCCTGCTCTTCAGCAGAAGTGCTGTCCGGGACAACTGGTTTCTCATCAAGTTTCGCACCGCCATGGACCACGTGCATGATGAGCAGACAGAAAACACCGTCGTCATCTTTCTAGAGGATATTCCCGAGGACGAGATCCCGTACCTGGTTCGACTATTATCTTAGCGACCGCAGACCGTATATGTGATGGCCCGAAAATGTCAGGGGGCAAGAATACTTCAGGAACGAACTCATCAAAGTTGTAACTGTCAATTTAAGATACAACCCTTTAATACCACCAGAATAGTTTTAACTAGGATATTGTAAAAACAATCTTTAGGTGGTAGAGATATGACAAACTCATACAACAATCCATCAACATTTCAGTTCTAATGATTTGAAATAAACTATATGATTTAGTTTCGAGTGGTGAGAATATGACGATTGACACAAAAAGGTTTATGTCATCTGATATGTCAATGTAGTGGTAACATTTCTTGAGCGAGAATGCAAAGCGATATTCGCCGACGCATTTCACTGACTTTGGAAACAGTTATGATCTTACACTCGATTACCATCCACTAGATAATTACAAATCTGAATACTTCAATCGTATATTTCTTATCTGGAAAACGAAAACGCTTCCATGCTATTATTGGTAATATGAATACAACAAGTTATGAAAATAGAACGACTAAAGTTTCGAGTA
Source organism: Echinarachnius parma (assembly GCA_037951105.1). Classification (NCBI taxonomy): domain Eukaryota; kingdom Metazoa; phylum Echinodermata; class Echinoidea; order Clypeasteroida; family Echinarachniidae; genus Echinarachnius; species Echinarachnius parma. Next base: position 7,077 of record JBAMJV010007684.1, on the reverse strand, counting down.
GGTTTTGGGGATTTGGACAATGTTGGACAATGTTGGACAATGTTACTAGACCCTCAATCTTTGAATAGATCGTACGCTTCAGTTGCCAAAGCCCCTGCTGAATCATGCTACAATGATCAAATAAACACTCTCTCAAACGCATGCACTATTTGTGGAGAACCGAACCATAGATCTCATTCATGTAGACATGGCACATACCTCCAGTGCAAACAATATTTTGAATTTGGACACAAAGCTAAAGTATGCCCCTTGTACTACGCCTACAACAATTATTAGCTTGTAGGCCAAGAAGAGAGTGCCATTCAAAAGACTCAGGATAATACGAAAACAAAGACATTAAATGCGATTACTCCAATTGTTAAATGTTCACTTAATTCCTATTCTACAAATTGCCATCTTAGTAATACGAGTACAATTACAAATAAAGATAAGTTTTCACGAACTGACACAAAAAAGTAATATTATAGAAACAGGAAACGCTGATACATCATTATTTCATAGGCATCGTCATATTGAATACTCTATATGTAATAGAAAATTATTTCGACAAAATGGACTTAAAGTAGGTCATCTAAATGTTAGAAGTTTAGTTGATAAAATTGATGAAATTCGCTTATTGTTAAAAAAGATAAAAATTAATTTGATGTTCTATGTTTGTCCGAAACATGGCTTCATAATTTGATAAATGATAATGATATTAATATTGATGATTATGTACTTATTCGCAAAGATCGTGTAAAGAATTAAAAAAAGAAAAGGGGTGGAGGAGTTTGTATGTATATTGTGAAAACGCTATCATTTTTTAATTAGAACAGATTTATTATCTGACTCACTTGAGGCTTTATGGGTTGACGTATGTTTGAATAAAAATGATACTATAATTTTGTCATGTATATATAGACCCCCCCAATATCGATATATCATATTTTGATGCATTGTTGGATATATTGGAAAAGGTATCACAAGAAAATAAAGATTTTGTATTATTAGGGGATTTGAATTATGATTATAAATTGGATGAAAATTTATGTAATAATCCAATTAATATGATAGAAAATTTGTTCCTTTTGACACAAATGATATTAAAGCCCACGAGAGTAACGAATAGGACATCAACATGTTTAGACCATATTTAACTAGTACACCAAAAGACATTTGGTGTCAGATGTTGCGAACATTTCCATTAGTGACCATTATCTTATTTTTACATGCATTGAATATTCTTTGAAAAGAAAGCAATGGCATAAAGAAGTTATGTTTCGAGATTTTAATTTTTTTAATGAAGATGAGTTTTTATTAGACTTAAAGGAAACCCTTCAATGTTTTGATTATGAAAATGATATAAATACTATTGATCAAAAGTGGCTAAAGTGGAAATGTATGTTTTTAGAAGTGTGTAACAGACAAGCACCCTTAAAAATGATGCGCTTAAAACAAAGATATTGTCCATGGATAACAAAAGATATAATTAAACTAATTTATAAAAGAGATTTTTTGAAAATGAAATATGATAATGATGACTCTTTTAAAGATGATTATATAAAAATTAGAAATTATATAACTAAATTAAGACGAACAAATAAAAAACAGTATACTAAAAATATACTTCATACATGTAATTTTTTTTACATGTATGTAAATGATAGTTAATGATAGTAAGAAACTATGGCGTGAACTTAATAAAATTACAGCCAGGAAGCGCAAAAATGATTCATTACCGTGTGATCTTACTGGTGATAAATTGAATGAGTTTTTTTTATCAGTTGGAAATGTTAAAATTAATAATACTGAAGATATAATATGGAAAAATCCTGAATGTATACATGAATTTATGTTTGATAGTATAAAAGAAAGTGATGTTAATGATGCTTTGGAAAAGTTAGGAAATGAAAGTAATGTGGATATACTTAATTGTGATTCTAAATTGCTCTATATAGCTGCTTCTGTCATAACTGAATCATTAACTGTATTATTTGAAGAAAGTCTTAAACTTGGTATTGTCCCAGTAGATTGGAAAATATCAAAGGTAACTCCCATATATAAAGGAAAAGGGGAAAAAAATAATCCATCAAATTATAGGCCGATTTCCGTAACTAGTCACGTGGTGAAAATTTTAGAAAGAACAATCCAGAGCCAGTTGTTAAGGTACCTTCGTAATAATGATTTAATTTCGATAGATAAATCTGCATTTTTACCCAATCACTCAACTAATACATGTATACATAGAGCCGTCGATGATTGGCTCGAGTCATTTAATGAAAATGAAATGGTTGCGGCTTGCTTTCTTAATATATCTAAATGTTTTGATTCCATTAATCATGAATTGTTATTTAAAAAAACTAGAATATTACGGAATTAAAGGCAATGCATTGAAATGGTTCATTAGTTACTTAAAGGATAGAAGTCAAATAGTTTATTGTCATGGTGTGTTATCTAAATCTGAACGTATACTTTATGGCGTACCTCAAGGGAGTGTTCTTGGACCCATATTACTTCTTTTATTTATAAATGACTTGTCACAATCGGTACAATTATGTTCATGTAATATGTTCGCAGATGATGTAGTTGTTTATTATGCAGATAAAGATATTGATAACTTGGTGAAATATTTTCAAGCTGATTTAAATCTCATTTTTAAATGGTATGAAAAAAATAGGTTACGACTTAATGTAGATAAGACAAAGGTCATGCTTTTAAGTACACGTTCAACACATCAGTTAAATGTTTATATGGATGATAAGAAAATTGATCAGGTTCATAGCTTTCGGTACTTAGGTGTAGAAATTGATGATAAACTTAAATGGAATGCTCATGTTCATAACCTTGTTCGATCTATTTCTAGTAAATTATACTCATTGCGTAAAATGTCCCAATTTTTGGATAAAAAGTCTTTATTAATGATGTATAATATGACCATTCAACCTTGTATAGATTATTCGATCACAGTCTGGGGCAATTGTTCACAGAAGAATAAGGATTTATTATATCGCTTACAAAAAAGGGCAGCTAGAATTGTTACATCTAATTATGATTATGAGACTGTTAATGGAGAAGATTTGATTAAAACACTAAAATGGCAATCATTAGGTCAAAGAATTTTTTTTTTTAGCAACATTAATGTACAAATCCGTTCATGGAATAGCTCCTACTCACTTATGTAATGCAATTGAAATGGTTTGCGATCGCCACGATATTAATACGAGAGCAGCTAACACTTTGAATATTATACTACCTAAACCGAAAGTGGAATGTTATAAAAATAGCCTTATATACTCGGGTGGCATTGTCTGGAACTCGCTGCCTAATCATTTACAATGTTCGAGGTCTCTTCCCTCTTTTAAACGTTTATACAAACAGCTGTATTTTCACTGATGTATATATGACCAGCGGAAAGATAGATTACTGTTTTTTAATTATATTTGTTTTAAATAAGTTGTTCAGTAAATACTCCAACAGATACGTGATTTGTCGGACAAAGCAGAACAAGTGGATGAATGTATCTGGTTTTGTTCGTGCTTATGTTTCCATTGTGTGATACGGATGAGTGAATGTGTATGCTTCTCCCATTGTGATGTGTGGCTGTGCGTGTGCCTGCTGTAGTGATGACTGTGAGGTGTTCTGTGTTGACAATCTGCTCGACTGACAATCACGTGCTTGCTGAGTACCCAATTTTTTTTTCTTTTGTGAAAAGTTAGTATATTTATATTGTGTATGTATATAGAAACTTAATTGTGTTTTTATGATTTGATATAAATTGAAGTTCGTTTTTTAAAATAATTTTGTCCAAAATTCTTAATAAGTATATCTTGAATCTGCTGGTCATATGCTATTTGTACATATTTTTATATTTATTATGTCTATCATATTAATGTATTATTGTATTATTTATATTGTATGATGTTATATAAGGACCCTGACGAAAAACAGTATCCTTGCTGATCAGGCTATCCTGTATAAATATATTTGAATAAATAAATAAATAAATAAATCCTAAAGTAATCGGTTGAAGAAAATATGGAATGAATCGTAAACATTTTGCAACGGCCAATTTAATATTGTTTAGATTTGTTATGATCATTTTCTCTCTTTTTGAAACAAATTTGTTTAAACACACGGTAATTTCACGCCAATTATTGTAAAGTTTTTGTTCGTGTTTACATCGGCGGTTTCTTTAACGGATTTTGATCAAGCAAAATATGTTGTATTTTACTGCTAATTATGTGTTTTAAAGTGATCCATAAAATTCACCTAAAGCGTCAAGTCAATCGTTCACACATCTGTTGTACTTGATTATTGGGCTAATGCATGTAACAGAAAATATGAAATGGGTTTTGATTTGTCAAATATTGCCTTAAATATGCAGAAATTTAAGATTGAATTGGAAATCCTTCATGGTTGCTTTGCAAAATCATCCATGGTATATCCGAATTCGGAGACTTCACCCGAACGATCGGAAAGAATCCTATTTTTCCAATTTCCACTAGGTAAACATGACTCCTGATCCATTCAAATATCACATATCATTGCAAGAATCTTACTATGATATTATTATATGATTGATTTTATGATTTTATGGT